>JXOR01001429.1:0-14325 GCA_001014335.1 Coboldia fuscipes
GTTTTAAGTTTTTATATAGCGGCCAAAAATTATCCATGTTTTGATTCAATATGATGTGGTGTTTTCAGTAGTTTTGGAACGCATTACTTGATATGAAGAGAGAAAGATACAAAAGTGTTATTATTGAATTGTGTATTATGACAAACTGATTGAAAGACTTTAACTTTCGTTTCAATATTTTAAAATGATGGATGTGAAACCGATGGTGTAATAATTGGTATATGCATTTATTCACTACTGTTGGTTGGAATAAGTAGCGACCCGGATTCAAATATTAATTTATCGTATTTGTAAGGAATATATATTTCCCCCGCTCCACCTAAAAATCATCAGTAAAGTAACAATATAAACGGTATATTTCAACAATAAGGTGGATCAAAACAAAAAAAAAAAAATAAAAGAAATGAAAATTAACGAAATCTGATTTTGATTTTAATTTTTTCTTTACGTGACAAAAGTAAACAAATAAATGAGCCATAAATACCCAGGGAATATTATAAAATGTTGGTCTGTTGTAACATTAAAAAAAAAAACTCATAATATAAACGATGGTGTATTTGGTTCCGTGTATCTTTTGTGGTTTGGCTTAGTGTCTTTTTTTTTTAGGTTAAAATATAGTTTATGGCTTATAATTGGCATTAACTGTGGGGGGATTCCTAACATATTGGTGCTAATTTTCCAGTCCAAAATGATGATTAATATTTTATGTGACTTCCAGCAATGATTGGCGTCGTCGTATTCGATTACAATCAAATTATCGTATATGGGTGGGGTGAGATCGTGTGAGAACTAATTAATTTAATGGATAAAGAATGAAATGGTCATGAATAATGATTTATTGATTTAGAAAAGGCCCTGAGACAGAGGCCTATGCTATAATGTTACAATGAATACAACGTTTGGTTGTAAAGAGAATCATTTTTACTTTAAGACGATTTATGAGGTACTAAAGATATTTCGCAAATGATTGAAAAAACAGTGAAATAACAAACCCATTGACTTGAAGAATAAAGAGTATTAATACTGTAATACATAAACCGTTTAGAAGGTGAGATTACCATATCATCGTAATGTACACTTTCTCTTTCGGTTTGGACTAATACGCATTTTAGTATGATTTTACTTGTATTTTGCTATTGTTGAATTTGACTTATTTTTTTTCTGTCTCTTTTTTATACGTTTGTGGTCTGATATGGATTTATTTTTATTTTGGGTGGTTACACTTTAAAGGTGTAGCATATGCCAAAAAATTTTTATATTTATGCAAAAATAACCAATTTACAAAACTTTGAATATAAAAATATTACATATCACATGGTATATTGGTGATATATTGATATATGAAAGTAATGCGATAGAAACTAATCAATCAAATTGGTTAATGTGTACTTTATAGGAAAACATATTTTGATTGCATTACATAAATGTTTCATTATTTGATAAAAATGGGGGAATATTTGTTTATCGTTTTATGGGCCAATTTGGATGATTGAATTTTTTGTTCAGCATTTTTTGCATTGTAGCAGACACACGTCAGGAAAAGACGGTAACACAAAAGAGGTAATCTTTTAAGTTTTCCTGGAAAATTCATAAGAGACTAGGGGACCGTATATCACGACGTCTTTTATGCGATAATATAAGAGACGATGAATTTAATTTAAAATGTTTGGTATCCAACTGATAAGAAAATGAAAAATAATAAAAAATTGTCAGTATTGTTTAGTTGAATTCTTAGTCTGGTGTGAATTTAAAGAGAAAAAAATTATGAATAAAATAACAACAGAAATGAACCGTTGCATTTAATATATGATTGTTGTGTCACATAACAGAAGAATCACACTGAAATGGTATTGCAAATTGTTGAATAATCTATAAAGCGACAGAGGCGAATGGAATGTCATAATGATTTTTTTTTTATTTCTGTTGTTGTGTTGTTTTATTTTCTGCATACCGCAAATTGTGAATGATAAGTGAATTGAATTAAATAACCGCCAATTGATTTAAGATGCAATGTAACTAGGAATATTGTCGATTGATTTGAATAATGTTTAGAATGTGAGAATACTACGTCAGTGGTAATGGTACATAGCCAAGTTGGGAATAAAATCCAAGGGGAGAATGTACAAAGGGTTCAATAATGGCAATAATTGAAGGCTAGAATTCACATAAATGTTAATTAAACGCTTTCTTTACGAGTAATTGAAACATAAAATAAGAGTTTCTCAAGTGTATTATTGATAGAAGCCAATTCAATAATTTTATGTGATGAATATTGAATGGAATTTTAATAATCCATTCCGATTATAATGAATCAGAAATTAGCGCATTTTATATACATTTCATGTTATAAATTGGTGGGTATCAAGACAAATCATAAGTTTTTATTGAATAACAAAACTAAATGGGTAACAATAAGACCATAACCGTATTAATGCAAGAAATTATAATGTGATATTCAGTTAAGAAAATGATTTAATAGTATAATCTTTTCTATACTTTTTTCATATTGAATTATGAATTAGGTTGCCAGCAATTTTATATGGGCCTGGGTATAAACATTATGATAAGTTTATGTAAAGTGAAATAAATAAAAAAAGAAGTTTGAAGTATAACTGAATTACGAATAAATTGATCGCAATATTCATTTATAAATACAATGTGGTATGAATAATATTGATGGAAAATAGGAAAAATCGAATAAGAGTGTCTGTGATTCTAAGGTTTTTCACATGTGGCCAAAATAGTTCATATTGAAGTTTCAAGAAAAACCACACATGAGAATAAAATTTTTCCGTTTATTGAATAAAGAAACTTAAAATATACACTAATTTGGGAATATATTGATGATCTAAATGCGTTTAATTATGAAAATTTTCCATCGTTTATGGGAATGAAATTGTAAAACGAAAAATAAAACTTAAAGAAACAAACATCTTTGATAGATGATATTGAAAAAAAATAAATTGATTCATAATTGATTGAATACATGCGGCTTAATTGCGCATAAAATGGTTATTTTGCTATTTGAATAATATCAATATGATAAATATAAATTTTTGTGTAACGTCTTCTAGAAGTGACCATATACACCGTTAAGTTTAATATGAGAGAGTGCTTGTGTACTGGTGCTGGTGTTTTGGCCACTTTTCATTGAATGCAATTCAAAATGATTTGAAGTGTAATATTGAGATGAATGTGTTTAGGATATTTTAGTGCAGATTCAAGATTTTTAATTATTTTATAAACGAAATTATACATTTTAAATGAATTTTTGATTTAAGATTCATTTAATCCCCGAAAACCATTTATAATTGAATAAATTTTTTAATCGTTTTCATTTTATATTTCGTTTCATTACAGATATTTTTGTATGAAATTAATTCGGACAGTGTGGATTCAGCCAGACGTGTGAGTGATAGTGGAGAGCACAAGAAGAAGCACATAACTCCAATTGAAAGGCGTCTTTCTGGCTCAGTTTCAATTAGAAAGAACGAAAATTTTCATTAAGATTAAAACACTCTCCTGTAGTTTAAAGTATCATCGGGCGGATTCTTATAACTGTGTGTGATTATTTAAATTACATTGAATACTTTTAATTGAACTGTTACAGTTTAGTGTTCTTTTTAATTTGCTTTTAATTCTGTTTTATACGTTAAATTTTATTACGAAAATGATTAATCAACGGTTAAGACCTTGTTTACTACTGTACATTTGTTGTACATTAATTACCGTAAATCAAACGCTACCGATTACATCAAAACCAATCGAGGATACACCCGATCACTTGTCATTGGATACATTTTATCCATTGGAGGCACAAAGTGTACGGAAAATACCAAAATCAATATTTATTGCACCAAATGCTAGCACATGTCCGCATGGTCAACGGATGGGTGATAATGGTATATGTGCACCAGTTGTTGCCAATTTTGATGGTTTAGATTTTTTGAGTCAACAAATTCAATCAATAATAACGGTGAGCGGTGATAAAGATGATGAATTCAATTATGATTATTCGGATGACAATGAACCATTTCAATTATCATTACCAATTGATTTGGATCAACAACCTGATGATATACCAGATGATTCAACTAGTATTGAATATCAATCCTCATTACCATCATCATCGTCATCATCATCCGCATCGTTGTCACCAACAATTGATGAACCACGAAAAGAATTAAATGAAGTAATCAAGGAAACATCACCACAAATAATTAAATCATCAACCACAGATTATGAAATGCCATTAACATCACCAATAGATTTATCATCATCATCGATAACTGTAACACCAACGATTGCTGCTCCATTGCCAATGACCACTAAACTAACGGCGATTGAAACAGAAACACCTGCAATTATTGAGTTGAATGAATCACCAAAAACTATTGAAAATGAGACAACGGCTAATGGTGGTGGTAGTGGTAGTACAACAATGTTCATTGATACGACGGATATTACAACGGAGACTGAAGGTTCATCGATTGCACAAGAACAATCCGTTAAACAAACAACAATTGAATTATCAACGGTTCCAATTACAACTGAATTTGTCACAGAATTAACGACACCATCGATTATAGAATCAACGACACCACCACCACCGCCATCATCATCAGTGGTAGTAGCAACAGAAACACAAAAAATTATAACTGAAGAAATACCGACACAAATTACACAAAAATTAACAGATGAATTGTTGTCAATGGCAGCGGCCGAAACTAATTCAGATGATATGAAATCAATAACAATTGATGTTGATGAGACAACTGAACCAATTGAAACAACATTGGTAAACGATGAGATTACAATTAAATTAGATGATGGTGGTGATGCTGATGATGAGAAATCAACAGATCTAATGGAACAAATTGAAACGTCAACGGTCACATCACCTTCAATAAATGAAGAGAATGTAATGATTGTGACCCCAATGACTATAACGAATGAGAAAATTAAAACAAATTCACCGGTAATTTCAACAACGGTAATAAATCCATCATCATCATCATCATCATCATTTACAACAATGGAATCATTCAAAACGGAGCCATTGCTAAAGGTGGATAATGAGACGACATTGAATAAGAAATTACGCGAAGATTTAATGAGACATGAGGTCAAGGAATCACAGATTGAAGATATTGAGAGTCATAATCGATTTGTTTATCATCATTTGACCCCAGCAGTTGATAGTGATGTGGCTGTTGAAATACAAACGAGGCCACCAACGGTGTCAACGTCAACCACATCATCGTCACCAAAACCAACAACGGAAGTAACAACAGTGACCACCCAGAAATCATCTGGATTGGTACGATTTCCAAATGAATCTGATCGTATTTGGATTACACCGACTCAAAAGCCAGCGTCTGTCCGATTTCCAGGCCCATCATCATATCGGCCAATGATGACATTGAGTCAATTGGTGGCAAGTCGTACACCAGCACCAATACGCCATTCAACCGTTGGCAATAGTAAACCATTGGGATCAAAAACACCGTTTATGTGGTTGCCAGGTAATTGGGAAATAGATCGATCTGGTAATAAGCCATACTTGAAATTTTGGTCACAGATGCCATTAATTCGGGATCCGGCGCTTAGTTACAGTTTTGGTACGCATCCAACAGTAAGACAACGTGAAAATTCAAAAAGTTCAACGGTGAATTTTTCCACAAGTCCATTATATCAAACGAAACGGTGGCGAACACAAGATGATCGTAACAGTTAAATGAAAATAGAATGATAGAAAAAAATTATGAATAATAATGGCAAGTGGCTGAAGAATATTATTATGTATAACTTAGAGAATGAAATTTATTGAATTATTTTTTTTTTTTGTTTTTAATTTTTAGTTAAATAAGAATGATGATTTAGTATCTTTTAGTTTTTTTCGTTTTAATTTTTAATATGGAACATGTATGATGTAAACACAGAGAACAGAATTAATAGACTAATTGATTTTACAATATTTATATTATGCAATAGTAGTAACATGTAACAAATAATTATTAATATTTTTTTGTTTTATATGTTTTATGTATATGAGAATTTAATTTATTTTAAAGAATGGATGAGATGAGAAGTGAAGAAAAGAGATAAGAGAGTACAGTTTAGAAGTATATTACGTTATAGTTGTCGTATTTTTTATATAGAGAGAAGAAGTAAATATTAAATGTGTATTTTTTTATTTAGTTAAAATGATCATATAAGTTTATAGTTTCATTTTTTTTTTTATTTTGTTTTGTGTAATATGGAAATTCTTAATTGTAATTTGCATTCAGAGTGTTATAACATAGAGACACATACAAAACATGAACGAATTCATTCAATTTATGTTATGATGATTTTATAATAACGGTTTTAAGGCAAAAAAAAAACAAATAGAATGAACAGATATGATTTATTGTAAATATAATTCCATAGACAATGTGGCATCCTAATTGATAGACAATTAAATTATGTGTGAGTGTGTAGTTGCATACAATTAATAAGCGAAAGAAAGAAACAAAAAATTGATTCACTAGATGAACAATAAGACAACTAATGAATATTGTTGGTTTCTACTCTGCTCAGATTCATTTTGTCGATATGGCAATGAGCGATATGACACATAAAAACCATTGAATTTATGTTACGTTTTTTTGAGTTTAACTATTTGATTGTTATGTATCAAAAATCAATTCATTTTTCGTTTTTTTTTTCCCCTTTTGATTAAGTACTTTTTATACAAATTTGTTTTAAATGAAACAGAAACTATTTTTTATTTTTAAAAGAAAATTGCATAATCGCAATTTAAAGTTATGGGCTTCGTATTAAGTTTTGGTTTTTTTTTCTTATTTCAATTATTCCATTGATACGTGAATCTTGACATGATGCATTTCTCATTACAATTTTATTGTGAAAATTTCAATTTTTTTTTTTTTTTTCTAAAATTTGATTTTTTGGTATTACAAAACGAATAAACTAAAAGAAAACAAAATCTATAAGACGAGTAGAAACGACATAAATGGAAAACATTTACGAAATATCGAATAATATTAATGGACACACTATTAAATCTATGACAAAATCAGTTTAAGAGTTTTTATTTTTTTCGTTCACATTATAATTAATTAATTTCAATTGAAATTCTAACAATTAATGACTTTTTCTTTGTAATTTAAAGAGCAAAAATAGAAAGAAAAAAAAAAACTGATTTGATTTGTCCCATATTACAATGTTGTAATAGCAGAGCTTTTAATATTTTGTTACTTTTTCACACTGATTAACTGTGTTTTATGTAAATATTAATATGAATTCTTTTATTATTCTTCTATTCAAGTGTCATGCGTTTGGTTATTAATTCATAACCGGTGGTGTTTCATGTGAATGAAATAATTTTTTTTTTTTTTTTTAAATAAGTGAAACAAAAAAAGAAGCGCAATGAATAAAATTGAACAAGAATTATGATTGAATGGTAAAGAATAAATCGGTTAAAGAATTGAAAAAAAATGAAACGAAAAATTCAGCCATAAAATAGTGAACTTTTTTAAAACGGCATGTCATTAATATTAATAACAAGAGAGATAGGCATTAACAGTGTTTAACCCATTGATGTGAATTAAATAATAAGAATATAGAGGCAATCTTTTAAGTGTACGTTTTACAGTTTTAATATTGTATTGCATATTAATTAGAAATTTTGTTATTGTATTTGGCTCAATTGGTGTACAATGATTTGTTTTAAGTCATTTTGCATCGTTTCTTATATTGCATAATTAACCATATCGGATATATGGCAATACACATGTAACAGTGTACTTGTGTATGGTCAATTACAATTTCAATCGTTCAATTCATTCAATATTATTTTGTATGTTGATTTTGTGTAACACATTTGTATCCATACGAAATAACTAATTTTTTTAGTTTGTTGTCTGTTCTTTGTAAACTACTCTATGTTTCATCCATTCGCTTAACTAGAATCCACTTATGGAGTTATAAATCGTCCATAAGTTTTCATTTAATTCACAAATTATCATTTTTTTTTTATTGTAAAATCGAAATACAAAATGTAACGTGGAAATTTGTAGTTTTTTTTTTTTTTATTTTAACGGTTTTTTTTTTTAAGAATTGTTGTGAAAACATAATAACATGTTGTTCTAGATTCAATGATTATGTCACCCAATTTTATAAGCATTATGCATTTTGAATATTTAATTATAATAATAGTAACACTTTAATAATTGTATAAGATGAATAATATGCCAAAAATTGTATAAGTTTTGTATATGAATTAAGTACCTACTAATTATTAATACGATACAGTTTCTAGTATTTAAGTGATTCATTATTAATTTTTAGTTTGAATATTTATATATGTGTATATGTATGTTTTCTGCTTAAAATTTCATTGGCTATATCGAAACAACAACACTACTTATCTAACAAATTTGATTATGATGTAAATGTCGCATCATTATAATTTCATTTAAATTATGAAATTATTAATGAAAATTGATAATCCGTTTGAATATTTATGTAATTGAAGAATTGGATTTATTTCAATAATCACAAATAGAATGAAAATCATAAGAATGTAATAGACACATTTGTAAAATGTGACAGACAAAATTTTAAACATGAATCAATGGCCTTTGATGGTCAAATTACAAACAATATGAGTATAAACGAATAGAATTGATTAAATTTCAATTAAAAGTAAAATATTATCAATCAAATCATAATGAAGCAATATTATAGCATTAATTCAGAACAAATAGATGAATGTAACGAATTTTTATATTAAAAATTGTTACTTTTATGCATTATGTGAATCAAAGAGAATTTTAATTAAGACAGAATAAAATTTATTATGTATTATGTTTATGGTAAAGATTTAAAGAGCAAATTCATTTGTTTAACTTTATTTTTTTGTTTTGGTTTCAAATGTTGCAGTTTCAGGAAAATTTCAGATTTTAAATTTTCAGAATTAGAGAAAACAAAAAATTGGAAAACCGGAAAATACTATTCTGCTGGTTATGGTCGCCTGTTACATTTCAAGAAATTTTTTAACTTTTCCACGGGATTTAAACATTTTTGAAAACCAGAAAAATTACTATCCTGCTGATTATGATCGCCTGTTACAATTTGGCCAAATTTTCAGTTTTCAAGGGTTTTCAGAAGAACCAAAAAAATTACTATGCACCTAATTCTGTGCGCCTGTTTCTTTTAAGCACATTTTCAGACACTTCTTCATACCCCACTGGACCTAAGGAATTCAAAACAATGAAAAGCAAACATATTTAAATAATGTAAAGTATTACTTTATTCCACTTTTTACTAAAACGATGCACATAGATTTTTTCTTATAAAAACATAGAATATGTATAATATTTTTGGACTTCATAATACACTTAGTTGTCTAAATTAAATTCCAGCAAAATGAAAATTTAAAATATTTCTTTTTTAGAGTCATTTCATAAAACCAAAATGAATAATAAACTTAATTATGTGGTATGAGCATGATCATTTGTTTTTAGCATTCAATGACCGTCGTGTAACTCGTCCACAAAAGATACCGATAAAGAATATGCTAAATATAAAACTGACCATTATTAATATGAAATATCTACGAGATGGTGACGATGATAATTGATCGTATAACTGATGTAAGTCTTCTGGTGGCGGTATTATGCGTGCTGCATTCTTAAACATTTCCATACGTTTTGATAGCTTCGTTTTACAGTCAACGTCCAGAGCCTTTGATTCATCAGCCAATATTACTTGAAGGCATTTCAGCTCTACAAAAACCAAATAGAAAAGAAATTCACAAGAAATTAATATTAAAATAGAACAAACAATGAACTATAATAATAAAATTCATTACGTCTGCCATTGCCGCTCGGTATGTTAGAACAATATTTCAATAAATCCACAGCACATGCACGTTGAAGCAATGGATCAGCCTGGATATCAGCTTTTGACTCTTGAATTAATGTTGCCACTTCTATTTTACATTCCTGATGGATCAAACGTCCCTGTAAGAATTGATCCTTCAAACATTCAGCTACCTATAAATTGAATAAAGACACACAATAGAATTACATTGCTTCAATTCAAATTAATTGTAATTTACCTCTCCATGTTCATCTTGTCCGCTGTTTGGTTTACACAACATCTTTATCTCAATAGCACAGACAGCTTGCAATAACGGATTCATTTTATAATTCAATGATTGTTCCCGTAAAATTTCAACAATTTCTTTTTCACACGGTTTATCCAATTTTCCACGACGGAATTTTTCTTTCAAACAATTTAATACTTTTCCATTTAATTCTTCATTCTTCGCAGATGCAACTATATGAGTACAATACTTAGCAATATTGGTTGAACAAGATTGTTGTAATTGTGGATTAAAACGATAATCTAAATTACGTTCAATCATTCGATTCACTACAATCATGTGACACTGTTGATCAAATTCCGCTTTATCTTTATGCAATTTAAGACAATCCAAGATCTTCACTGTATCCGTTTGAGGACAATACGCATTAATCATGTCATGACAAGTTTCCATCAATAAATAATCAACTGAATTGTCCATCATTTCAGCACGTTCAATTGGAAACAATGCATTTCTACAATTTAAATCAAGTTCATCGTGGTGCAATTGCAAACAATGGAGTGCCTACAAAGAGAGTTAAAAACAAAACCGAAACGATTATATTTATTTTATTTTTTTTTGTCATTATCATTCATTTTAACCGTATGATGCTAATTAATTTATAAGGATTCCCACATATACTTTTACATTTAAATTGCAATTGCAATAATATAACATAAATATAGTGGCAAACAATCACATGGAATTATAACATGAAACAAATAACATGAATGAACATTGAAAATGGCAAAGAAAAACACAGAAATAATATAAAATGATCTAAAACATAACAATGAAAGACAATCGACTTGCATTTTTTGTAATCACCTGTCCAGTTCCATGTTTTATATCAGCACAATATTTTCCAAGGTCATTTCTGCAAGCCGCTTTTAACTTTGGATTAAAATCAATATTTTCCCGTTGTTGATACAACTGGGCACGGACCTGTTGTCTACAGTCTTTTGGTATTGTATGAGCACTACCTTTTAACGTGTCATTTCTCATCACCTCACTATAAAAAAAAATTAAGAATAACAGCAGACCATTAAGAGCAAAGAAACAATATTATACATATATTGTGGAATATCAAGTGTATCACAGTTGATACACAAAATATAGTTTCTGTATAATTTTTGTTTTTAATTGAACAGGCGCCTTATGAACAAACATACCTCAGACAAGCGACTACTTCATACTTAGTGGTACTCCGTGGACAGCATTTCGTTACATACGGTTTACAAGCAAATTTAAATTTATATGTGAATTTAAAATTCTTCATTGAGATCAATTGAAAATGTTCAACAGCAGCCCGACATTTAGCTTCCTGACGCATATCTGGTTCATTCTTATGCGCTATTAAACATTCCATCATATCACCTAAAACACA
Source organism: Coboldia fuscipes (assembly GCA_001014335.1). Lineage (NCBI taxonomy): Eukaryota > Metazoa > Arthropoda > Insecta > Diptera > Scatopsidae > Coboldia > Coboldia fuscipes. The sequence continues at coordinate 11,541 of JXOR01001429.1, forward strand.
AAACGTTATTATTATCAATACACGAATCGTAATAAATTTTAATTGATTTACAAAATGAAACAAACAAAAACCATTAAATGCTATTTAATTTGTTACTCACCTTCATCAGTATCCTGCTGTAGTATATTTGCACAATATTTTTCCATAAAATTTTTACAATAGTTTGACACAACGGGATTTAATTCAATATGTCCAGCCTCATCCTCTGTATATTTTTCTACCTCGCTACGACAATCCGGTCTCAAGTTGTCAAGGTTGTCTTGCAGACAATCCATTTCAGCGTTCTTTTCTGTTTTATCTAAACAGTATAGTGCCAGATCATCAATACAAACATCTTCAACATCAGGAATTAAATCAACTGAAACTGCACGTTGACGCATAACACGTTTCACTTCCTATAACGTCACAAAGAAATGGTATTTAAAATTCAGAGTTTTAAATTCTTTACATTAGATAACATTCATTTACCTGTAAACATTCAGGATGTAGAAAGACATTCTTCTTTGGCCGATAAGCAACCCGATATAGACATGAAAATATTAATGGGCCACGTTCCGGACCCATTTTATCTGCATTCACCTCTGACCATTGATTCCGTGCATGACAATGACGTACTGCATCATTGCGGCACGCTCTATATAACTGAGGATCTAATTGGAAATTACGCGCAATAAAGTATTCAATTTGCATTAGAGCTGTTTCACACTCCGCCGTCATATATTTGGTGTTAATTTTCTCCATTAAACAGGTCAATACTCGAGCATCACCACCATCAGTATCATGACAAGCCCGATCTACTACCGGCTTACATGCATGCCTCAGTACTGGATCAATACGCCAATCTTCACCGACATCAGACACTTGTACCAGTGATTCCAAGGCACGCATACATACCGGTGACACACGGTTCTCTTTTCGTCGCTTTGGACGAGCATGCTCCATTAAACAATGTATCGTAATTCCACCAATTTGTAATTTATCACAAAATTTTGAAATATCTTCAGCACAATCAGATAAAATTTCTGGCATCATATGATAGTCTTCCATCAGCATACGACGATGGTCAGCTATTTCGGATGCACAATCTGGCGCTAAACGTGAATTATTTTTATTAGCTGTCTCCAAACATAATAGAATTTGTGCCAAACGAATATCCTTATCATCAGACACACCCCGTCGACATTTATAAGTTTTAATATCATCCTTACATGACTTTGCTAATCCCTTACTCACTTTATAATCGCGTGCTATTAATTTTTCTCTTCGTATTAATTGTTGTAAACAGGCTTCACTCATACGTGGATTATCACGATGTTTCAATAAACATTTATAGACTAATCCAGAACCAGGACGAATATCATTACAAAATGATTGCAAGTCCATAGCACAAGCCAAAAACAATTGTCTATCGGCTTTTATATTTTCACTTTGTAATTCCGATAAATGTAATATTTCATTATGACATTGTTTTGTTAGTGTGTCTATTTGCTCTTGCAGACAGGCAATAGTGCTGCCCTGTGACGTACCATCTGGATCTGCTTGTAACCTTCCACATTTTTTTATTCGTATATCATCGTCACAGTCCCTTATAAATGGTGTAATTAGTCGAAAATCACTGAATGCCACGTTTTCTAATCGTTGTATTATCGAATTACACGTTGGTGTTTGTATCACCTCTCGATTAGCCAATAAACAATTGAATAAGTAGCCATTACGTGTATCGCATTTAATTCGCTTATTATCATCCGCACACACAGATTCTGTTAAATTGAATACAGATCGATCTGCAATTATTTCCTTTTTATGGTTCCATATGATGTGCTGGCAATCACCAGGAATCCTAAAAATGGTAATTGATTAGACAATTTGAAGAGTAATATCACAATAAATTTTAGGTGGTACCGTTCAATATGTTGCGGATCAAAGGAAGCAATACATTCTAGAGTTGATAAATCATCCGTTCCTGGATGCAGATTAATACAATAATCCCGTATTATCTGGCACACCGGTTCATCGATAAGTTTCAATTTAATACTATCGGAATCATGGATTAGATGTTGGTTCACATGGAAGTCTAGCGGTGATCCATTCTCGACTCTGTCATCAGCTAAACCGATGTTAACCAACAGTAAACTTATAATAATGAGACTTATAATAAAATATCCACGGGATACGACGGCCATGTGGATCGAAAGTACACTTTGATAAGGAAATAATAAGAAAATTATAACTTATACCGAATAATTTTGAAATATCACCGCAATTACTGAATAATTTTGTTAAATGTATTGGTCGAGATTTCACATTATTACTTGATAAATTTAATCACTATTGCTCTGCACAATTTTTATGTGTTACCACCGAAACCATTGAATTTCAATCAAATGATGTAAGCCAATTTCGTGTGGTGTTTCTGTTAATTCAATTATCACCAACAGTTTCAATAATAACTTTGATTCTTTCGACAATTCATAAATGTACTAAAATCGTGTTTTAAATATAAAAATTTTATTGTGGGCAAATAAAAACTATATGCTGTACAACACGTCTTCTGTGAAATTGTTTACACTGTAAATATTATTTACGACCGTATTCCATGCAGGCACTGAATCTATGTGATTGATACCATGCCGATGTAGGCATTGAATGTAATTTATTAGATAGGACAAGAAGCACTTTAAAAGACAGATAACTTGTCTGGATTAGACTGTTCCTATATAATATACTGCAAATTGCAATCCATGAGTTTATTACTACATGCATATGTACATCAAGAGAATGAATA
>JXOR01001437.1:0-10644 GCA_001014335.1 Coboldia fuscipes
AAATTTCAAAGTGGACATATCTTGTAAATTTCTATACCATGATCCTGAGAAATGCAAATAAATCTATTTATATGGTATATTAACACCGTTTTAAAAAATTCAAAGCCTTCTTGAATTTTCCCTAAGTTGTCAAAATTAGACCTAATGGGTAGATGTAGTCTGCAAGACATAACAACACGTTGCTGTTGTCATTATTTCATGGCTCATAGTGAGCAATATTAACATTACACACGGTCATTACAGGTATGCTCAAGTGAAAATTACCAGCTGATTGTGATACAATAAAATCATTTTCATTCATTCGATTTACAGTTCGACTAGCAGGTTAGTATTGCATAAAACCATTAAAAAATCGGTCGAGAAAAAAATGAAAAATAAAAATTAATTTCGAGTGACATTTGACTCAAAGACACGATTATGGTTATATAACCATAACGTACTATCAAGCCGTTGCATAATATTATATCTTACAATATCAATTGGGCGTAAAATAACTGAAACTCATTTGAGCTGACAGCAGCTATAATAGCCAAGAATGATATTGAATAATTCATTATTGAAACCTGTAAATAAAATTAATTTGATATACATTTGCTAAGTAATTTTAAACATTATAATACCTCAGTTACACCAAGTGCAAAACTATAGAATAAAATAAATTTAATCAATTGCAATTCCATGAAACGTAAAAATAAGTGTTTGACTTCAACCAATTTTGATTTCATGTTAAACTTCTAAAATAAATAAATATGAAAATATCTAATTATTAATGTTTATCGGCCTCCAGCTTTCTAGTTTGACGTCATGCAAAGCTTAACTTTTTAGATGAGAGAGAAGTTGGCGGAATAAGGCGTAACCGAGTGTAACAATTCTCTCGAGATTAAAAGTGAAGCGCTTACCAAGGTGTTTATTTCATTTTTTAGCACTTAACTTTGTAAAATGTTTCACAAAAACACAAAATTATTAGCTATTTTCACTAAAACTTTGAAAATTTAGCTATTTGGTCGAAACATGTTCGAATCCGTTATGATACTCTTTTGTCAAAAATTTCTACTTTATGATACTTTTTTTTCAAAAATGTCTATTTTGCTAACGGAACACTTAAAAATATCGGTTTTCGATTCTAATCCGAGACACAAAAAGTGTAATTTTACAATGTCGAGTGCTAAAAAAGATTTTTCGTGTTTTTAACTTATATGTACATACACTGGCGATTTTTAATAAGCCCTTTCTAAATATTTCAATAATACATAGGTATTCTCATAATATTATAGGGTCGGGCCCTTAAATTACTATGAAATTTCAATATATTTTAACAGAGGACTCTTAAATTAATGAAAATACCTCTGTAAAACAATGTAACTGCATGCAATTTTATATTTACGATCTTATTCGAATCCTCGATACATTTTCATAAAATAATTATCTTTCTTTATAAAAAAAACATCATCATTGAAAATATACATATACCAATGGATGTGATTTATGATGTCGTTCAGATGTTCCAAAATGAGTCATTCCTTTCAAATGCAAATGCGGAACCGGTGGCTGGTCCATCAGAAACGATTGTCAGAAACGAATGGGAGAAAAAGAAGATTGAAACTGCATTCAAAAACGAATTAGCTGAGGACAAGAGAAACAAAAAGGAAGCCTAAACATCAAAAAATAAAAGACGATGCTTAACATCCTACGACCGTAGGAACGGAAATCACAGATTAAAAATTATATTTCCTTAATTTAAGCCGACTCAAAATAATTAATGATTTAATGCAATCAAGATGAATTCAAGGTGGCCCACACTTGTGAAACGTTGTGTTATTTTGAATTCAAGATTATTAAAATGATGTTTTTTTAATAAAATAAAAATAAGAGAAAGTAAATATTAAGTCAACATTCTTCAAAAACCAAGCCTAGCGAGAAATTACTACTGTAACCGAATCAATCAAAACAATCCAGGAAAGCAAACCTTGCTAAAAAAAAACTCCTAATCTAATGGTAGCACATCTACAGTAATTTCATAAAACCGTTAAAACCATAGGCCCTTATCGAGAGATATTTTAGAACTTACTCTAACTTAAACATGAATTTAAACTACATTAGATTCTGTTTTAACTATCTAGAGTTACTTTAAAAGTGATTTTAGCGAATAAAATCGATTTTAATCTAAAATCAATATCAACCGTCTTTAAATTGATATTAATTATATGTGTTTATGTGAATCCGACAAATTTAAAATATGTTCTAACCAAATGGCAAACTATATGGAATTATACTTGGAAATATTACAAGATGTACGAACTACCTGCAATACACGAGTTTATATTCCTTGATTAAATCCTTTTCAGATAAATGCTGTAACAGCTTTCCTTCAAGGTGAATTCAAGGAGTTGGTGAAAAATTATTATATTTGGCAATTTATGTTGACGATTTGTTAATAATCGGTAATGACAAGAAATAGTGCGAAGATTTGAAAGTGTTCTTGACTGAAAACTATAATATGAAAGAAGCATTTTCTTGGTATTAATTTAGAATATGATTGTGTTCGCGGAACTTTATATATTGATCAATGTCGGTACATTGAAAAGACTCTTGAACGGATTAATATGAGTTAGTGTAATGGTGTTAATTTAGTTGCCGATTCTATTGACATTCTAAGTAAGACACAGTGTCTAAATAATGAAAAAGTACCCATATATGGAACTGATTGGTTGTCTATTGTATATTTCACTAATTACAAGACCAGACATTTGTTTTTCGGTTGGTGTTTTAAGTCGGTTTAGTACGAATCCTGGTTTACAGAATTGGATGGCAATTAAGAGAATTTTGAAATATTTAAAGAAAAGTCTTAACTCAAAATTAAAAAATAGTAAATTCTTTCAATGAGATATTTTAGGCTATTGCGATTAGGATATCGGAATTCAATTTTCATTTTTGGCGAATTCTTTTCAAATTATCAAATGTTCCAATCTCCATAATAATAATGAGCATTTTTGAATATACCACAAGAACTTTCCATCTTATCTGCTATTCTTGGTATACAATTGTGATCTTCAAATTTTTGGTATATTTGCTTTCTTTCGGCCGGAATGGACCTTTATATTTTTCCTCATTTTATTGTTAACACATTGGTGACCGGCGGACGTCGTTTCATGCAAGATTTGCTCGCAATGTTGATTGTATGAATTTTTGTTTATTTAGTGCGTTGATATTAATGTTTATTTAGAGCATTTTCTAATTCTATTCTATTCTATTCACTTTCAAAACAATAACTTTCAAAACAATAACCGGTGTAAAACTACTGGTCACCATTGGGTTAAAATTATTTAATAAGTTTAAAAAGTTTATATATAATTAAGGCAATTAAATTACTTACCGATAATTACTTCACTTAATTAAATTCGTCTTAATTATAAAATCACTATAATCATTATAGTATTATAATGAAATTTGATGTAAAAAATGCACCAAGTGTTAATAAGTAAAACCACGAAAAATAGTGCAGATATCTCGAAAGTAAGCTATCTGAAGACATGATGTTTCATTTTACTACCAATGTATTTATTATTCTATTACCTCATTTTGATTCTCTTGTTTTGTTTCATGTAATTCTCCAATGAATCGGAAAAGAGTATTATCTGCAGCATTCCATCGTTTCAGCTTGAAACTATTTTGTAATAAAAGTAAATGGTAATACTGAATCTATGTTTAACGCCTTTCAATATTATAAGATTTACCGTCTTTCTCCCTCAACGAATCTAATCAGATGTGGATAAAAATCATGCATTTGTAACGACACTGTTATTATTGCTAATGTAGGTGGTATAACATAAACCATTAACATAAGATTCGACAAATTTTCTTCCATTCCTATTGCACGTTGCCTACGATTAGATATTTAAAATTAAATGAATTCGATATAAAATAATAAAATAGAAAAATATCCTCAATGTATTTATATGTTTTTAAAACCAGTGCAATTTTGAATGTGCGATAACTTGCGAATTTGTAATGTTGGATAATATGACGATTTGAATATTTTTGGCAAACAATTGATTGAGTACTAATTAACAGTAACTGTTCTATGTTCGTGAAATGCAACTATTGAAACATGGCCAGATCAACTAACTAAAATCACGACCTATTGATCGAATAATTTTTGTTAATTTCACTCCACTTTCACAGAACCAAATTTGCGATTCGGCTTTTGGTCCTGAATCATATGATTAGATAATTCATGATTCTTTATGTTCCATACTAATTCTTAGCGGCCATTGTTAGATCGTTGCAGTATTGCACATTTACTTAGATAACATGTTACTTTGGATACAACTGATTACAAAATAATCACGTAATTAATCGTCGTAGACACCACCGAAGACTTCATAATAGGGTAGATAATGCTGACCACAATATTCATGCTAATGCAATTGAATACAAAAATAACAAACCCAAAAATATCAATAACAAATTACTTTTTTTAAATAACATTTGAATGCGTTATAAGTCGAAAATTTCAATTCAATTGAACTTTTGCGTAATGATTGGCATGGAATTGGTCTGGTTGTCCCAGACATAAGAGTATAAGTAAATTTTCAACAGTATTATTAAATTTTTCATTATTTTTTTTATTCACTTGATTAGGTAACCTAATTTTGATTATTTTTACCGCGTAAAACTGTAATCTAAATAAATGAATAGAAAATACAAAATCTCAAAACTATGGTTTTGTAGTTAAACTCTTATATCGGAGTATGCCTCGCTCGCACCAATTTACAATTCCTTTGATAAATAAAAGATTGTAACTATTACTTAGATCAAATTTTGTTGCCGTCGTGTGAAATATTATTATCGAAATACTTAATATTCACTAGAGCTCAGACACAAAATTTACTGAGCGCCATTAATATTCTTAGTACAAGATTACACAAAATGTTATAAAGTCTATTCCGCTTATGTGGGACTCCGATTAAAAGTAGTACCGCTAAAATTGGTCAAATTCAAAATTCCCAATCGATAGATTTCATACTTTCAATATTATTTTCTAATTCAATATTAAAATTTTAATTTTTATATGAGTTCAAAAAAATTATATGATGTGCAAATAATTGAATTGAACTTATAATAATTTACTTGTAAAAAAAAGATATTCTAAAACCCCTGGATGGTTCTAATTTTCTTTAACAGATTGTATTAAAATTCTCACTAGTCATAAGCTCATTAAAGATTTTGATGCTAGCATTATTAGCTACGCTGTCTGTCCGCTCATATTTTAAATCTCGGTTACGTTCCTTTGTATTTAAAAATTTATTCAACTTTTAAAATTAAATTTTAATTGCACTAGGCATCTTACAATCGTCTTGATATCCAATTGTCCCAGTAACTTGGAAAATAGTGAAATTGGTATGTGTATTGCACAAATATAATTGATATTATGGTGCAAATAACAAGCAACATAAAATACCACGCAAATTTTCTGAAAAAATTCCAACTGATCTAAAAATAAAATAAGATTCAAAATGATTAATATTGTATAACAAATACAATATCCACATAAATAGAAACTTACTTGAAACACAATCATAGGAATTAGAAAAAATACAAAATAAATAACACGAAAGAATGTCATTCGTGACCCAATTGTTCCGCATATTAGTATCACGCCAAGCACTATGATGATGAATCCAATTCTAACAGCTTGTGATAATTTGATAAAACATAACTTTAATAGGACAATGAATGCTAAATCTTTCTTAGGTTGAATCTGTTCATGATGTTTATTCGAAATTGCTTCTCTTGTTGCTATATACCAACAAAAATAAAATATCATGATAAATAGAATTAGCACTGTTAATCTCAAATAAGATCTGCCATCGTTTCTATAAATGCCAATTTCTTGATAGGGGACCAACGTAAAATATTTTTCTAGGATATCCTATTTATTAATTTTATTCCAATTATTATTTAAATATAAAATATTTAATATATGTTTACTTTTAACTTGGTTCCGTTAACTTCCCATAACTTTATCGAAAACAAATAATTAACGTAGAATATCATGTTTGAATATATAAGAATATAGTTAATAAGAAATAATAAATTTCTTCTTTTGTGTGGCATCGCCCAAAGTACCAATGATATGATCAATAAAGGTGCTGTTAGCCAAGAACGATAAAATATCGACCAAATCATCATAACGATATTTGCAAATACAAAACATAAATTAGCTAGAGTTCTTCCAACAGTAACAGTAAAATTCGTCATCATATTTGAAATTGTTACTGTCATAACTATAAATAGTAAAATAATTCAATATTATGGATATGCATTAGAGTGTCGTGGCAAAATGTATTTGCTATCTGCATATACTATAGCGTATCCGACTACTCTTCAAATTTCAAATCACATTATTCATCACAAAATCCGTTATAACTATAAAGTTGAACTTAATGCAATAAGTGGAATTAATTTGAAATCACACGCTCTTTATTTTTATGATGGTTTGGGAGATGAAATAAGAAATTAAAAATAAAAATAAATCAATTAATTTACGTGATTTTGATCCAGTCTTTGATAAATTTGATGAATAAGCATGACTCTGAATAAAGAAAACAATAAATTGATTAAAATATATTAGCGTTCAATATAAAACAAGTAGTCAAAGGGGGCGCCAAAATAACCCGGACAATATTAACTAAAATATTCACTGTTTCGTACAGTCTTTTTGTACATCACTCTACAAGGGATATTGGAATCTCCCCAAAAATCGATTTTGGGGAATATGATTTTCGGATTGTATATAGTATGTCTTGAAACGGATAGAAAATGCTTTTTCCGGGAAAAGGGCGCTTTTGTCCCGCGTCCGGTGTCCGTTGGTATTACACCATATATTGAGGACACCGGTTATTCGGAATAGAATATACCCATTAAGTTTGGTAACCCTTTTATCAAAAATTAAGGGTTGAAAATTTATTTTCGAAATATCTCCGAAACGGTGCCTACAATTTTCTTTAAATTTAAATATGTTGTTTATTTAACCCTTCTTTACAACCTATCTAAATTAGGATTGGTTTCATATACTGGACGTGTGTCAAATTGAACAAGAATTTTTTTTTTTTTTAAATATTATATCTGCATATGAAATTATTCTACACTTAGAATGTTTTTAAAATTTGAATTAATTTTGCAGAATTTTTTAGCATTTTCAAACATTTTACAATATCTACACGGCGTGATGTACGTTGTGGATACTATTCTGTTACACTCTTATATTTTTTTTTTCTCTTTCAGACCTATCCATATTGGTACTAAGTATGTTATGTCGGATAATTGCATCGCTTACAGTTTGTTTCGAAATTTCGAGCTATCTCACTATTTCACGATTCTATTTCTATTTCAATAATTCAATCAGTCAATCAGAAGTAGTGCGAAAAAGCAATCACTTATTACAATGAATGTACACCAAAGTTTCAGTCGCAATCGGATTTTGATTAGAAAATAGTGCCGATCGCTAAGCAATCTGATCGATCATTTGAAACCCTATTAAATAGTATTCTTTTTTAACACTTTAATTATTTTTGTTTAACTAAATTTGGCCTAAATAAATATATTAAAAAACGTTTGTTCACGTTATTTTGGCATACCCTATGCACATCGTACATTCTATTCCAAATGAAAAACCATCGTTACGGTGGTTGTTCATTTATTTTAAATTCAATTACCAATAAATTCACCAAAATTAGACATTTTTAAAGTAATTTTCTGTAGAATCTAAACGACGACGAAGATCGCTACGACGCTAAAATTTGATTAACTTTATGCATCGATGAGTAAATTCTACAGTATAGATCACGAAAAAAATTCAAATAAGCCAATTACAATTAAATCTGTCATAAGAATGATGTAACAAGAGATTGGTAGTCAATATAAATTTAAAATACTTAACGTACATATTTCCAAGGTACGGTTTTAGATGAATGAAACTTTGTTGCCTATAAGAAAATTATTAACAATAATTTAAACTAAATGATTTTTTAAATATGATATTCACCTCTTCCTCCATTATATTGGAATTTGTAATGTGGAATATTTGATATGAGATTAATAAAATTATGGGATGAATATAGTATTCAATTGGTTTTTGAAGCCACTTAATAATTCTGATATCATCGTTTACGCAGTTTGAATAACACAATTTCGGTGTGTCGAATAGCCTTCAAATAATACAATTTTTAATCGATTTAAATATATTAAAAAATATACTCATTTAAAAATGTGATTAACAGCACAAGAGAACACACAATTAGTAACTATTTTCACAAATGACTGGAGAATGTTCGAATCCATGATGTCTACTTTGCAGGCTTAATTTTTTCAAGATGCCTACTTTGTTAATCCCTTATCGTCCCCCAATCAGTCGCGAAAATGAGTTTTGAGATAATCGAACATAACGTTTTTTAAATGGCGTATTTTTTTAAGGAGAAAAAATTTCCGGTGTTTATGTGATCGTTTTCATTGGAGTTATGGTACGGGTTCGATGTATTTACCGCTTAACTCTGCGCGGTACGAAAATTCATATAAAAAGTTTAACTCTTGAAGTGACCCAGTTGGTTTGCTAAATATGTGAAATATAATAGTGATTGAAACAAGTGAACGATAGGTGGAGAACAATAAATTACAAAGGAATAATAAATTAAAACAATTTATAAGCAAATAATTTAGGTTACTCTTCAATTCCAAGTGATGGTAGTGAAGGAATAAAAGGAAGGTGAAAAGACTAAGAAATTGGATCGGCCCTATGGATGACCGACGAAAACCAAGGGTGAGTCACTTCAAATCACCTCCAAATATAGTACAAAATGTAGATATATGTCGCGCATTGTATGATGATAATACGGAAAATTCAAATCTATTGATACTCCAATAGCAACAGAGTAATTTACAACCTAGAGACCCAAAACAGCTTCAATTAATGGGGTACCAATGACAAACATATGAAAATGAATGAAGACAATACTCCGATGGAAGAAGACAACATCACAACTGGTGCGGATAACAATGGCAGAAACATCCAGAGAAATAACGCTTGAAAGTATATTCTTCCGATCACTCTGAAATCGAATGAAATATCAATCTTCTTACCGTTACTATCTGCATTCAGTACTCATAATTACAATTTAAAATATAACTCTATTGGAGTTAATATTTTTGTACAAACCGAAGAATCATTTGACCTTTTGAAAAATGAACCAACTATATATGAAGATGTTAAATGATTCACACTTCCCATTGACAACGGAAGCAGCTACAGAAATTTCGCCATCAATAGAAATTTATTTATTTCACCCGCGTACAAAAAGAAGGCCTCGGTGAGGAAGAACAATAGTAATAATCCACATAGTAGATCAAGAAAAAAAATCAACTACTTCAGAAGTAATCAAAATGCAGTTCTTGACAAGTGATAATCAAAAGCAATAGAAGCCAAGTTAAGAGCGCGCGAGCATCTCGTCAATGGTTCATTCTTCACGGCTCGCTTGATGTAAACTGCACAAAAAGGCTAGAATGCATGAGTATCCAGGAAAATATAACAAAAAAACAGTAAGCAATAATAATCAAAACAACCTAAATGTAAGATTTAATCAAATTAAGAATAGAAATATTCATTTTGCCGACAATTCTATTAATATAAATTTAAATAGTAGTAATGTAAATAATGATCATTTTACTCCAGATAAATTAATGAATGTAATGTACCAAATGTTGATTGCAATCAAATCATGTAGAACTAAATTTGAACAATTAGAGGTAATTGCGCAAATCTGCTGCAAATATTAAGCCAAACCCATGAACAGTTTTTCTTTTTTATCATGTAATGCAAGAAGTATAATTCTAAAAAAAGTATAATTCTAAATTGTGTAACTATTTGCTAAGTAAAAATATTTTTTTGGCAATCATTACGGAAACATGGCTCGCACCTGAACTCACATTTTATATGCCACTATGCCGTGCCCACCGGCTATTGTTTTAAAATTGATTGGAAAAATAAAACGAATAATAATAAGAGGACACTGTGTCTATTGTATGTGCATGGTCAAAGATAAAAAAATAGCCACCGATATACACATTGTTTTCTTCTTCTTATTTAATTTTTATTGTTTCTATTCATCACACAGAATTCATAGAACAAAAAATGACAGATATACCCACTTCCGGTCACCAACGTTTGGGAAAAAATGACGTGATAAGGCTCCCAACCACTAATGNAGATAAAAAAATAGCCACCGATATACACATTGTTTTCTTCTTCTTATTTAATTTTTATTGTTTCTATTCATCACACAGAATTCATAGAACAAAAAATGACAGATATACCCACTTCCGGTCACCAACGTTTGGGAAAAAATGACGTGATAAGGCTCCCAACCACTAATGTTTTAACAACTCATTCCGAATCAATCACAATAAAAATAATTACACAATTTCATGCAATCTTTCTCATTATTGGTATGTACAGCTACAGTACTCCGACAAAAGAATGTAAGCGCAAAATCCATGTTTTGACATAATCGAATTTTAGTGTTTTTGCCTATACGCTTTTAATCTTTAGAGTTAGTCCGACATATCTACAGTCCTCCGGCAAAATGATGC
>JXOR01000216.1:0-23081 GCA_001014335.1 Coboldia fuscipes
AATTAGATATGCAAGCGTAATTCAGGAGCATTTTAAAAATTTGTAACTCGCTCCACGCTACAATTTCCAAAAATTTCATATGTTTTGCATTGAATTTCGAATAAAAATCCAATCTATTTGTAACAAATCCACTCCAAGTAAGGTTTTCAAATAAAATAATATGAAAACGAATTGCGCAAATTGTACATGGGAAATTGCTTCTGGCTCTCACAGTTTTGTACATCCGATAGCACTGGCTTCAAGATTTCCTTAAAAATTTGATTTTTCCTATTTGAAATAAGGCATCACTTGAAATCTGAGCAAGTGTTTTCTTCATCCCGAAGAAGGAAAATTGATGAAAACCAGTGGTGATGTAGTTTATTAATCATGGCATTAAGTGTATAGTCAGTGTATTTATTTAAGTAACATTAAGTGTACAACCAAACGAATCAGTAGAATTTAAAATGTCTGTATTAAGTGACCAGGTATGAGTGCAAGTGGTATTTTACTATCGCGAAAATATTCGCGTCTAATGACCCCCTGCTTGAACACGTAAACAAAATCGATCAAATAGAAAAAATTCCTTTCCTGTTCCTGGATTCCATGGTATCGTCATTTTCTTTTTCATTCTAACAGTCAAATGCAATTGTCTCTGTTGACTGCAGACACTTTTTATTGAATTTTCTTTTATGCTTTTACACGGAAAGTCCAATGACATCGGAACGTAATTGATTAAATGAATCATACGTACGTAGAACTCATCCCTAATCCGTGTGGTGCCCTATCCATCTGTTTGATTTGATAAGAATATACGATGACCCTTTCATCTGTCTCCATTGATAAGAATTATGTTATCAATTGTTTGTATTCATATAATATAAACGACAAGATTTAAGCTGAACAAATTAGTCTGAATTTTATGTTAAACAGTTTAATGTGGACTGTTAATCGTGTAACAAGTTGTACTTGAATAGTAATATTTTAAATTTTATAATCGTGTGTAATCTCAATTTGATTTTCTTTTATTTTCATTACGTGAACTAAACCAGCAGTGTGATGTGCATTTGCACTCTGAAATTGAGAATCTGAAACAGGCGTTAGCTGAGAAGCATTCTCAATTGGTCGCCATGGAGACTACTTGTTTCGATCAGAGCGACCGTCAGGTGGAACTGGAGGATTCAATAATTGCATGGCAGGATAAATATGAACGGCTCTATGAGTCCCATAAACGGGTTCAAAAGGTCAATCAAAGTCTTGAAGACAAACTGTTAAAACTGGTGGACCGACATTCGAGCGAACGGGCTCAACTGACCAGTGATGTAGCTACTTTGAGTGTTCGCTTGGCACAGGCTAATTACAACATTGGAAAATTACAAGGGGAAATTGTAAGTTCTATATAATTAAGTTATCATTAAAACACTTCACCCATTCTACAGTACATTACCATATTTAAAGATGGATTATATACATACATTTCCGTGTATGAAATTAATTTTGCCATTTTCCGTTTGTCACCGTTATACTCCATAATTTATTTGTAACAGCAACGTTTATTTAAGTTGGTGCCCCCGCAGTTTGATTGAATTTAATGAAGTCAAATAGGAATTAATATTTAATATAGTGCCATTTATCTCCGTTACTATATCTCGCTATTAATATATTTTTATACAATTTTATTTTTAATGTTTACAAATCCATAAAAACCATTGGCGTTTAGCGTTACGATTGTAACTATAAAGTAGCACATTTGATTATCTTATCATTAGTGTTATGAATGGTTGATGTTATACATATACATAGAGCTTATAAGTTTGTGTAACAACCCCCTTGGCTCTAGTAAACGAGCGACTAATTATGAACATTCATTTCACATCATCATTCTTCATTTCATTTAATCTCATTTTTATCTGTTACTGTTTACGTTGTTTTTATTCTCTATATTATTGAATAGGAGCGATATAAGACCGACATTGGACTTGCCATCCAGTTGCTTCAATGTAAACCAGAAAATTTTGTTTCACAAAAAGTGTCAGCGGTAAAGAAAATTTTAATTAAATGAACTTAATCAAATCAGAATAGAAATTAACCAAAAGTCTGGTCTTACTCTTACTGTTATTTCATTTAGTTACCCGCTGAGATTCAGCCAAAAGTTTCACATTATATGAGACTGGATACGAATTCACATTCAGATTCAGAAGGCAGCACCTGTGGTGTATCGACAACTGCATCTTATCGTGTACTCCCTGCATCAGATAGTCCGCCGCCAGTTTGTCCATTTCCACCTACTGCAATGGTATATTCAATGCGGGGCCTTGGTAAGTGTTAGTAGTTCCTTGGTGCTTGGTACCCTTTTATTTTCTTTTTTTCTTAGTTATTCTTTATCCTTCAATAATCTCCCCTCAAATTCAAACATACTGTTTCTTCAGTTTTGATTGCAAATGAAACTTGGCACTACTCTAAACCATTTGAGTTCAATTTCATTCTTCATTTCTTTTGCAATTATTTTGACAATATACGGTACTGTGTTTTTATTACTTGTATTTTTATAATTTAACCGATTAAAGTTTTATGTTATTGTGTTAGCATGTACTAACTAGGTGACCAATTAGAATTCTGCTTCATGTTCTATAGACAGTCGTACTGCAAATTGTATTCTGTTTCAATTCGTTATTTATATTGTGTCCGTTTTATTTGATGGAA
Organism: Coboldia fuscipes; assembly: GCA_001014335.1. Lineage (NCBI taxonomy): Eukaryota > Metazoa > Arthropoda > Insecta > Diptera > Scatopsidae > Coboldia > Coboldia fuscipes. The sequence continues at coordinate 2,680 of JXOR01000216.1, forward strand.
TCTGTGTTTAAGTTTCAAGGTTTTCCGAATATAATTAATATTGATTTTGACTGATTTTAGATGGGATTGATACTAAACAGCATGATCAATTAATATCACCAGCTATGATGGCCAAATATTTAGAGGATGAATTAAAGACAAGTGATTTGAAACATTGTGACACATGTAATTGTTCTACGAAAGATTTAACTGTGCTAGCTGATTTACCAAAAACGTACACGATTGGTACACAAACTACATTACATGGTGATACAAATAATTCTTTATGTTTACGATGTAATAGTAATTTGAATTCGCCGTCGTGCACCACAAGTCCATATATATTGAAATTGGTAAAATCAAGTGATTCAGTTATATCGGAAACGAAGAGTAGTGTTTCAGACTCAAATGAAAATGATAAGTTATTTACGCCGGTTAAGAAAGATGATCTAATGGTAAATCCAATATTGGGTCATCATCGATTGTGTGATCGTCAACGTGGTAATATTGGCAGTCTATTGACTGACCTGAAACGCGAGGAATCAAAACCATTGAATGGTAGTGGTATTGGTAAACCGAATGGTATATCGCCCGTAACATCACCAGTCCAAAGTGATATTAGACAACAGCAAATAAAAAGTCCCGGTGACAGTCAATCAAGTGCCAGGGCACCAATTAAGTCAAATGGGGTGAATTCAATGGCACCCGCAGTTCCGCCACGTAACTCTAAACCGTTGGTTGCGTCATCGGAAAAGTTAGTCGATGCTACAATCGGATTGAATACAGTCAATTCGGATACGGCTAGCAGTGATGGGGTTAAAATGTTTGAATCATTCAATAAGAATTTGATTAAAACTCTAAAGGTAAACTTTCATATTATTTATTTTCTTAATTCAATTGAATTATAGTATTTTAAAAATTCATACTATGATAACTTTCTCAACCCCGTAGGCTGAAAATCATGTTAAAATACCTCGTTTATGTGCAATGCGTATTGAAAATGGGTCAAGCAATATTTTACTAGATAATGAAATGCAACCAATTGTTTATACACGACGTTCACGTTTCTTAGATGAAGAATTAGATGATACCAAAGAAGTGATTACTAGTCAAAATCGTCCGCCAAGTGATATTCAAATTTCAATGGTGATGTCACCAGTGAATCAGGATACTGTATTATCAGGTCCCTCAAAGGGTTCAATCAGCCAACAAAAAGACACCGTAATTGAAATGAAATCACACGAGAATATTAAGTATCTGAAGGATGGCGGTTTAGTTGATGGAATATCAAAGAAAACGTTCACCCAATCGTCCTCATTGTCAAGTGATATGGATTTAAATGAGAGTATACTTTTGCGACGGCAACAATTCAATCGTGTTGCTGAATGGGTACAGAACAGTTCACAACGGAATCCATCATTGACGGTGACATCGGTGAATAGTTCAATGGAAGCTCTCTCAATCGATTCGAGTCAACCGCATCAGCAACAACAGCCAACCAAAAATATAAAATTGAAATGTGATAAATTAGGATACTCTAATGTAAACAATAACATAATTGGTGATAAAAGTACGAATAATATTGAATTAAATGTCCAGGATAGTACAATGCCAACGCTATCAGCCAATGTACCAGCAACGACTGCAACCACATCAATGGGATATGTATCACATCCAATTTATGGATATACTGAAACAATTCAATCACCAACCAATTATAAATGTAACAATTCTGCTCAATTGAATTACCAATACAATAATATAAATAATAATAATCGTGTCAATGGACAATTGACAACTGATAAAGATGATGCTCAAATTGAATATAATGTACGACAATTTTTATCAAAACAAAATCAATGGACCATTAGTAATCAACCGTTAAATGGTACCAATATGAGTTTAAGTGGTGGTGTTGATGAAAGTGCCGCATTCATCTTGGATGGTGAACAATTTAATCTAAGGAAACTACATCGCACTGAAACGAATCTGTAGAAAAATATAAATTTAAATTGGATTCAATTTTAAAATTCGATTTTAGTTAAATCGAATGAATGTATCTCCGTTTATCTCTCATCTATATATACTTTATAGTTTTTATTGTTTTGAAAAGAAATATTACATTAGAATATATATATTTTAGTGTAGAGACTTAGCTAGGCTCAACAGAATAATTGAATCAATAATTGATTAGCACAAGGGTAAGATGATAAGAGTAATTCCATGTATACATATATTTTTGCACCTAAAAACCATGTAGATTTACTCCTTTGATTATTGTAGTAATTAAAGTGATTTAAGATTATGTTTTTTACCTTAAATGTGAGTGATGTATGCCATTTGCAATCAACTATTAAGAATTCTGATTCAGTTTACTAAATCACTATCAAATGAAAACAATTTTATGAAAGTTGATCTTCCATTTTAATTATAGTGAAACGTTTTTTTTTTTTTCTCTTTGGTGTATATAAAAGAAAATTAATTAATTTAAGCATTGATTATGATTGTTTGTTGAAAATTTTGCTTCCCCACTTTCTTGAAAATGATTTGTTATTAAAGACTTTTTTTTGATTGTAAATCAAATCAACTTTTGAAAGAAAATTTATAATGTGATTCTGTGCTTAGCGTAAAAAAGAAATTATAAAATATTGCCAATTTGTTCTAAGGATTTGAATGAATTTGTTGCTTTAATTTTTAAGTTGATTCTGTTGCTATACATGCATTTTGTTAATAGGCTGTTATTTGCTTCAGCAATTTTGTTCTTCTAATTCATACTTATTGAAAATTGAATATATTCAAATTGAAATCAACATTCATTATCAGCATTAAGGAATTTATTGTGAAACATTTTTATTCTTATGCCGTAACAAGAAACTTAAGTGTGCTAAATTGAAACAAATATATTAAAATAAAAGAAAACAAAGTATAATGGAAATAAAAGAACATCTTATTTAGTAAAATATAATGGAACAAATACTTATCTAGTTATCTATTTAGCTTGAATGGTAAAAAAACAATGAGATTTGTGTGACCAGGAAAAGCTAACAAAGTATAGCGACCAAGTGTTGAATAAAATAATAATAAACGATGTACATTTAAAAGCTCTTTAATGTTGCATTTATAATACCATATAAGCATGAGGCAATGCTATTTATATCGAAAAGAAATGCATAATCTCTGTCTCTCTGCATTGTGTAATCAAACAGTCTGGACGTTGACATTATAATAATCGTTTATTAGATGATACTTGACAACAAACAAACTAAATAACTTTGTTATTTTAAAACTAGAAAGCATTTAAAGAAATAAAAAAAAAACATTAAGACTATTAGTAATGTCACTTATCAAAACCAAATAATAAGGAATACATATGAATGAGAGACAATTCACGATGCGTTCAGTTCAAAAGAAGGTGATACCATTTTGACTAACAAAATAATTTATAAAATTAGAATGAGATAAAAAATGCATTTACAATATTTACATAAAAATGTAATTGATACAAACATATATATTTTAATACAATTAGGGCCAATGTAATTGATATTTTCAAGTAAAAACAAAAAAAAAATGAGAAAAGAACAAAACGTAAACCAAAATTTAGATCACCTTCTTTATTAACTAATTAAATTCTGATTAAACGAATTGTGTAAACTAGTCAAAAACTAATAACGTACATTTAAAGGAAGCGAAAATATACTAATTAAATATACTGACAAAAAAAAATCATTAATGCAATTCCAGGTAATATTCTAAAATAAATATGTTAATTATATCGAATTGTATGTATAATACCTGTGTATTACTTTTTTGCCGTATAATCAGCCATCATCATATTATTCATAATATTTAGTCGAAGAAAATGAAAGAAAAAGAAAAAAACAAATTGGAAAAAATAATCAAGTGTATCTCATTTATTGAATATCATATTGGTATCTTATGTTTCCTAATCAATTTTTAGTTAAATTCACTTTATAAACTAATTATTCATTGTGTTTTACATTACCTATACCGATACCAAATGAACTTAACAAGAATTTTAATGAATCTGTTGACCTTATTTTAATTGATAATTATTACCATAAATGTTTTGTTTCACCATAAACAAAAATAATTGTAATAATTGTGTGGATTATTAAACGCCAATATGCCATTTAAAGTTATTTAAATAACAAAACAAAGAAAAATAAAAATGATTAAATAAATTAATTACAAACCAAATAAATTAATGAATGTGCAATAAATATTAAATTTAGTTTTAATTGAATTTCAATCAATCATCAATTAATCAGGGATAGTAAATTACTGCAGTTGGCCGAAAGAAATGTTGAACATTTGCACTAAAATTCTCAAATGATGAACGGATACCTTCTAGACTGAAACCGGGCCGTTTGGTGGTCACCTCAGCTGGAATAAATACGTTGACTGGATGAACTTCTTCCATAACAATATTTGATGCCATATCACTGTTCACTTCATTAAACTCAATCGCTAATGGAATAGGATCAGCCACTTCTACGGTTGGTCTACATCGAACTGTTTGTGGTGCAAATGGCTGAAACACCATTGTGAATCCATTCCATATTTGCTCAAAGAAATTCTGCCGAGTTGGTTGTTTACAGGGTGGCAAATTCATATCTGATGGAATATTTTCTGCCCTTAATAAATAATTATTGTTATACAATTGTCTTTTCATCCGAGGAGCCATACTGGCCAGTTGAAAGACCATCAGTACAACAATCAAGTGTTTTAACATTTTAGTTCCAAACTATGATGATTGATTCAACGACACTCTATTAAGATGATCACTCGTCTAAATTTCAATGAAAACTAAATCTTAAATTTCGGTTATCAAAATATTCTTAAATCAACAATATTTTGGCCACCTCTTTTTGATATTTTAACGAATGCATTTAATGTATTAATAAGTAACCGTTATAATGGTGCTTAATCCATCAATTAAAACTAGAAGTGATCCAGCTGGCCTATGAGATATTTAATCAATTTAAGTCATTTTGAATTAATCTTTTATCTTCTTATACAGTCTTTATTTCGCCTAATTTAAATAAAGTTACAGAACATGAAAAAAAAAATAAAGAAATAAAGAGTAGTGATATACAAACAGATAAAAATATTTATAATTTTTTTTCTTCTAAATTAGTAAGTCATTCTATGGCACAGTTGCTTCCGTTGTCGTGGTAGTAGTTGATGTAGTCGTTGATGTTCTCCATGCGTTCTTTGCCTCCCATTTGGCTCGAAAATGACCAACAAATGGACCGGTACGATTATAGTAACCAAAATGAAATAATCTCCCAGTGTCGATTGGACGTGGAAATATCTGGTAAGAACAAACAATCGTGATCATCATAATCAGAAAACATCCTTTGATTAATTGCTTCATTTTAATAATATTTAATACAAAACAGATGTCTGATACCGATCTACTAACTAACTCAATTAGCTCTCATCTCCAATCAATCGATTTTATGGCTTTTATAGTTTTACATGATCCCAAAATTCATTAATTAGAAATCACAAAATCAGCAATTTTCACTAATGTCTATCTGTTTGCTAATATGATTTTAGCTAAATTTAGATAAAAATTAAGAAAATGATAAATTGATATCGTTAAGTTTAAACCTTCTGCCAATTTAATTTCTTAAATCTATCACATCTCTTCTTTATCGTCAAAGAAAGTTTCACACTTTTTCATTTCAAGTTCACATAGGATAAGCAAAAAAAAAATAAATAAAAAACTCATAGACAATGAAATTAACCATACAAAAAATTATGCTGAAACACTTATGGTTAAGTCAAATCACTTGTTTAGCATACAAATGGGATTTTTATTTAAATTGAATTTTACGTGCAAAAAGTGCCAACAGACAAACAGATTGGCATAAGAAATTGTCTTTTTTGTTGTCTTTTTAATTTATTACACCATTATGTATGTTACTATTTTACCATTGGGAAACTGGGTGAAATTTGTGGATGTCAATATAAATTTTGTCATCCGATCTTAGGTGAAAGATGAAAGGAAATTTTAAAACCATTGATCATAAATCTTCTATGTAATCTAGTTGACCCAATTCCATGCAAATCATACTAAATTGCATTTTGTTAATGAAAAAGAACTTCTAAAAATCACACCTGCTATACATGTGACAAGTATTTTAAATTTAAATTGAGATCAATTCAAATCAGAAGATTATTCGTAATGAATTTTAATTGTAATCAAAATGTATAAAAACTGATCGATCTTAGAAGACTCTATTAACTGCTGTAAAATTTAAATTTGAATTGATAATAATAAAAACTGTTCTAAATTCATTTTATAATTGTTATTATTTAATAAATTATTTTTATTCCTAAGTTTTTTTTTATTAAATATTACAGGAGAATAAATAAATAATTCGTGATAAAAAAAAGAGAATGAAACTGTATATAAAGTGTTAATCGGTTCTCGGCTTCATCAGTGAATGCATCATAAATTATGCCAACATGAAGGTTCATCGCACTTTTATCAGTTTAGTTGTATTAACATTATATTTTCGTTTGTCTTATCCGTGGTTTTTGATTTTTTGATATTCTTTTGTCGTTTGATCCATTCAAATTAATGTGGGTTCAAACATTATGATGCAATTTAAACGGTATTTTTTGGTTCTTCATCAACAGCTGGAACTGGATTTGACTTAACTTCAATGATTTCCTCTTCAACGGGTGCAGCATCATCAGATAGTGATACTGGTGCTGATGGCTTTACTTTGTTAACATCATTTGATGCTTGAGCTGGACGAACAAAGTTATTTACATTACTAAAGAAGTCACCAAGTGATGTTTGAATATTAGCTAATGCACTTTGGAGTGGATTTTGATTTTGTTGCTGTTCATTTGTATTTGAGGCTGGTCGGTTATTGTTATTATTATTATTGAACCATCCAAATATACCACCTGGACGATTTGTAGTTGAATCTGATTGTACAGCTTGATTAGCATTCACTTGTTGTTGGGCAGCTGGACGGAACAATGGGAAATTTTGAATATAATTTTGTGTCCATTCTTGTACTTGGCTGTTCCATTGTTGGAATAAATTTGGTCGGGATGTGGTTGTACCATCATTATTCTCATTTTGACGTAATTCACTGTCTGGATCAACAACAGCATCAACTTGTTTCACATCACTTACAATGGCAATTGGTTCGGGTACCTCATTAACTGGTTGAATATTACGATTTGGTTCCACTGGTTCTACTTCAGTTTCAATAATAACCGGAATTTCATCCTTTTTTAATTCAGCAACGACCGCTTCCTTCACTATTTCTGGTACAGCAGCTAACTCAGCTTCACGTCCTGTGCGTACATAAAATGATGCTGATTGTACAGAAACTAATAAACTGCATGCAATTATGCTCAACACTAATATTTGTCGCATTTTGTATTTTATAAAATTTTATTATTCACTCGGTGAAACACAATTGAAGAGAAATAAAATATGAAATGTAAATCCAAAAAAAATGTTTCAATAAAAATCGTCTATCTCAATTGAATTCGAATCGTAGACTGAACTAAAATCAATGGACGGGTCTCAATTTATATTCGTTCACTAAGTACGTGAGCCAATGACCCGTTAGTTTTATATATTTCTTGTATTTTGTCAAGGTGGTTTTTATTTTTGTTATGTTTTACATTTAATTTTGTATATATTTTCTGTTGTGCTACTCCACAGTGTTTTGAATCATCTCGTGTTCTTGTGGCCGATGGATATGCCACCCAACACCGGAGATAATCATTGTTTTACTGTTAAATTTTATTCGTAATATTTCATATGGCATAAACAACCACATTTCACTTCAATATCTAACATACAATAATGGTACACATCTGATATTGTACGTGTCTTAAAAGAATTATGGGCTAATCATGGTGGAGACCTCCCGTTGATGTTCTAACCAAAATGTGCATAAGGTAGATGCACTTCTTCTCCAGTTACAATCAAAGGGAGAGAGAATGTTCATAAGATTCTTGTTATCCATTACTCTAATCATTTCTGGTTATAACTTTTTATTCATTTTTTTTTTTCGTTTTGTTTTGTATTTTTATCAGTATATAAACATTCACTACAAATTGTTTTAAAAAATATATTTAAAAAAGAAAAAAAACTAAATTATAATCAAACTTGTTTTCAGGTGATTCATTCAATTCATCGGTTATTGGCATTAAGTTCTTCTTGTTATTTCTTCTGTGAAATACATTTGTTTTCTTTCTCTCTTATCAATATGATCGCAATAGTTTTGGTATACAATTTTAATTTATACAGGAAATCGTTTATAATTTTTATTATTTTTGTTGACCTACATTACCTTTGCGGTGTCTGAACTTATAGTAAAATAAAAGAGAGAAATAAATACCAGAATTAATTGAAATCAACAAACAAAATTTAAATTATTTGTGTTTTTCCTTTATTTGTATGAATAATTGATCAATTAATTTATCAGGAAAACCACAATGATTGATGATAAATCAGTATTAGCACATGATGATAATTTCTTATTTGGGTAAAAGTTATTATATTTGTTAATAAATATATAAGTTTTCTATAGAATAAAATCACATATTTAATGTATATGATGATTGGCAAAATACAAAATTCAACCAAAGTGATAGTCTGATCGAAACGAAAGTGTCTAATTTTTGCTATGTTTAAGATTTCAATTATCTGTTGTTAATTTATGCGAAAATAAATCTGAAATATCAAAGGGAAATAGAAGAAGTGAAAGAGCCACCATGTAAACGTTAAGCATTTTATTTATACTGATTGATGGCAACTAGTTCACATTTATATGATAATTTTAAATTGTAATGAGTCAATGTTCTTTACATTATAAGTGAAATGGAAAGTTTTTCTTTTTTAAATAATCACACTTATCGGTCAAATAATTAACTGTTTTAGAAATCATAATATTAATTCAAATATTCCAATATGTGGGTGTGCAATTGTGCAAATGATATAGAATTTAATTCCTTATAGACCGCATCTAATTTCATAATACAATAATATCAATTAACTAAACAGGTAAATATTAAAATTCATAAAATAGTTAAATCTAAATACCATTTTTAAATAAAAATTGCAATGTAATTTTAATGTAAATAATATAATACTTTCGAATATAATTGGTAATTCTTAGGCCACATATATATAATTTTTGGGTCTGGTGAAAGTGAATTTAAGTATCTTCTATTATGATATAGTTGTTATCATAGAAATAAAAATTTTTGTAGGAAAACAAAATTCAGAAAATTTATAAAACTTAAACGAATATTTATGAGTTTGAAAAATATTTAATTAAATTCACCTGATCAAATCAAATAAAAACAATTGATTCGAAACTAGAAGAATTTAATGCATACAACTTGTTATAAGCTACGGGCATAACTTTCTTGTTAAGTAAATAAAACACAAGTTTCTTACAGATCTGACTGTTTATCGAATTTTTCCTTTGCTAATTTGAATTCATGTTGTTTGGTCATACCATACACTTGTACATGGATGAGACAACGAATAAATAGACAATAGTAGACAATATTTTAATTCAAGTGGGCTTCATTTTATGACACGTGCAACGGTTTAATATCAATTGGAAGGGTAATACTTTCTTAATAATTTACATTCTAATAAAATAGTCGTATCATTTCTTCTTTTCATTGCAACAATCTGGTATGGTAACATCGTGGTAACAACAGCAGTTAATTACACCATACGTGATTGAAATATGTTTATCAGATATTATAAATACGAATGCATTTTATGTATGTTCTAATACAAGAAATTAGTAATTGTGTTGAATATTAAATTGAATGGTTATTATGATCACGTTTTTAAATCACCGTCAATAATTTAATTGCAAATACCATAAAAAACAATTAAACGGTTTTATTCAAATCGATTTCATTAAATTTTATTCGCTGATAGAATAATTTTACATGCAAATTCATTTAAGATTACTAAAGATGTGCTCTAATACTTGATTGAATAGTTCCGTTTTATTGGTATCACCTTCTAAGAACATTATGTCTTTACGATCCGCATACTCTGCTAGATGTATTTGATATAATGGCCAGATGAATTCATCAAAGTAATTTGGTGGAGATTTGAATGGATAAATGCGACTCTCACGGCGTTCTCGGCACAATTCATATGACAAATTCACATTAAATTTTAAATGACATAAATTCAACAATGGCTCATAATTGAATATTAGATATCCTTCAACTAATAGGATTTTTACATCACCATTAATTTCTTTTAGTGACTTAGGTGATTTAAATGTATCAGAACCGATTAAAGATTCCAGATCCACCATCATTCGGTCCATTTCGATTACTTCTAATGTTTCACGATTTACTCGACCCTTGGAACGAATATAAGCATCTTGATGCATTAGTTTCACATCCTTCACATTCACCTTCAATTCATTTAGTCGTTTTAGATCATCATTAGCTGAAAAGTAGTCAACGAGAGCATTTGCTAATGTCGTTTTTCCACCATTTGTAACACCTGCTATACCAGTTATTATCCAATTCATTGTTTATTGAATTATATTAATTAATATTTACCTAAAATACAACATAAATCTACATTATTTTAAATGAATTTTATAATAAACGGCAAAAGTTTGTTTTTTCTATGCCAACATTATTGGTAATGAAAATGATTTCAAATTTACAATGAAATATACAAATGTAATGAATTAATTTAATAACGATAACATTTTAGCGATAACATATTTTAATAAATCAACTTGGCTAATTGTACCGTCTAAAAAGTAAATTTCATTTGTTAAATGTTCAAATTCCGAACGATTTTTTTTATACATAGGCCAGACATATTGATTAAAGTAATCTAATGTTAAAGGTATAAGATATTCTCTTTTTTGGCGACGCTTTAAACATATTTCGTATGGTAAATCGATATAGAATTTAATATCGCATAACTCTAATATTGGTTTATGGTTGAAAATTAAAATTCCTTCAATAATCAAAAGGCTTTTAGAATTAGGATCATTGTCTAAAGAACCAATTTGTAGATTTTTGTTTACATCTTCCATCAATCCATTAGTATTAATAGCATCCAAGGTCTCCCAGTTATCATGATTACCAGATTTCCAGTAGTTGTCCATGTGCATTATCTTAATGTCAACGAAATATCTCTGCATTTGATCTTCAAGTGACATAGCAAGTGTTGTTTTTCCGCCATTAGTTACGCCACAAATTCCAACGACAATCCACTTCATTGAATATCGGACAATTTTTATCTACTATGTAATTCTCAAGTATTTAATGTTCCACAGTTATAGATGCAAACATTAGCAAATAGAGGATGAGATTCAATAGATAACCAGTAGAATAGTAGAATATTTGGGCTACGGTATTATAATAATAACGATCATTTAACAATGGGTATTATTTAAAGCATTCTTTGAATGTTTATTTTATCTCCAGAATATATTTAATTAATTCACAAAGTAACTCAATGCAAATACATGAATTATTAAATTTATGATTATATTAATTAAATTAAGATGATCAATTTGGCAAATAAAAACGTTAGTAATTCCTTTCTCTTATTTCAATTCTTAATAATATTTTTCAAGCCATATAAGTGGTTATAAAGATCCAGCAATTAGTGTAAAAAAAAATAATTGAATGGTTAAACAACACGTTAATTCACAATAGTTATTTTCACTAACGCTAAATTTATACAATCAAGTAACTCAGATGGATCTTTTGTACCATCTAAGTAGAATATTTCCTCATCGTTACATTCAAATTCAGAACGATTTTTCTTGTACATTGGCCATACATACTGATCGAAATAAGTTACTGGTCGATCATTATAATATTTTCTTTTTTTGCGACGTTCCAAGCAAATATCGTATGGTAAATCGATAAAAAATCTAACATCGCATAATTTTAACAGTGGTTTATGATTGAATATTAAAAATCCTTCAACAATCAAAATAGAACTTTTACCATGACAGAAACCCTTTGGTCCAACTTTAATAATGTTGTGAATATCTTCCATTAATTTTGTTACATTGACTGTGTCCAAAGTTTCCCAATTTTCGCGGTCATCTAATTCCAGGTAATCGTCCATGTGAACTATTTTAATTTCATTGTATAACGATCGAAATTTCTTTTTCATAAACTTGACTAGAGTAGTTTTTCCACCATTAGTGACACCGCTAATACCAATAACTAACCAACTCATTGCGAATAATTATAATTAAGACTTAATTTCAGTTTAATATTTTAACTTCAACTAGAAATGCACGTCTTTTAAAAAATATTGCCGATGCCAATTATGACAAATTACGTTCTAAAATATCGAACTGGATTGATTAAGAATTTTGCCAAACGGGGAATCCCGAACTATAAAAATCGAATCATCAGAAAATCAAACATCGCATAATCGATTATATATCGTGATTATTAATATCTTAAGATTGTAATCGAAGTTAGATAATATCACAGTGTCAGAAACAAATGTAAAATGGAATAAAATCGAATGAAAAATAATTCATATGTAAGCTAAGTTATTTTGCTAAATGAAACAACGGTCAATGTCGAGATCATAAATGTTATCATCAATTCGTTATAAAAAAAAAAAGTAAATGAATACATTAAAATCTTCAATTATATTGAATCATTTTATTTCAATTTCAAAATCATCCGTAAACAGAGAATTCAACTAAAAGAAATAATAGAATTGTGTTCATACTAATTCGGTATACATGTTGTACTATATCGTTATTATATGACAAAAAATATACCTAAATCTTTATTTGAGTTCATTGTTATTTATCCTGAATAACTATCACCAACTAAATACCGCACAATATAAATTCTGGTCATTTTATTCATCAATTAATTACATCAATATATACAAAAAGACCACAAATATAAAGATAATTCAAATCTAAATGTTTGGAATTAATAGAATAAGATATAAAATACTACGAGAGACCGTACAGTGTGATAACTATAGCATTAAATTGAATATTGTGGTAAATCATATTAATTCATAAGTAATTTAAAATACAATTTAATACATAATTAAATAAACGTTCCTTCGGTAAATCACCATTAAGTACAGCTATATCATTACGGTCTCGTATTTCACTAAAATGTTTTTCATACATAGGCCATACACACATTTCAAAGTAACCGGTCACATCAGGTGGTACATAACTTCTTGTTTTTCTACGTTCAAAACACTTTTCGTATGGAATATGTAAATGAAATTTTAGCTGGCATAAATCAAGCAACGGTGCATAATTGAATATAAGAAATCCTTCAATGATTAGAATATTAATTATTGTTGGACATGAATCAATATTCATTTCATCAACTGGTCGACTATCCATGATCTCTTTACTGTAATACATAAAGTCATAGCCAAGGATATTTTGAATATCTTTACACATCTGGGTCATATCTAGTGCACTCATTATTTCCCAATTAATATGATTCAGTTGATCAATTTTCACGTGTTGTGGACTATCAATTGGCAAAAAATATTTATCTTGATTGAACATCTTTACAGTTTTCACAATTAAACGTCCATTTAACAATCGACAATTAGCTGGATCCTTAAAATATTTGTACAGTGATGATGCTAACGTTGTTTTACCACCATTTGTTACACCTGACACACCAATTATTAACCACGACATTTTAAGTTTTTCAGTAGTTTCTTTACAATAATATCGCTTCACAAAAATTTTTATATAAACTTCCTCAAATTGTCTAATTAACTTCGAGCACATGTACCACAATACCAATTCAAACTGAATTAATTATAGAATTAGTTCAGATTTAAATACAAATTCGTTTAATTTACGATCTACGATTAAGAAATATTCTATTAATGATAATAGACGGAATATTGTGACGAAGTAAACATCTTACAACGTATAGATCTATACTACAAAAATTAAGCCAGACACGAATACAATACAATCTCGGCTCGGATATATAATGATGTTTTCAACCTGATTTGATGTAATCTTGCTATTATCACCATTGGGTCATTGGGAAACAGACTTTATTTATATTATTCAAATTGATTTGCACGTATAGTTGCCACTGTTTACAATTGTTCAGATTGCAATTTTCTATTGATTGCCGTAAAACATTTCATATAATTATTTTATACAACACTTTTAACTTGTTGCATTTGATATAATACACATCCAATAACAAGTGTAGTAATCCAAAATCCACATTGAGTGAAGAGCATGAATCCGTGCTCTGGTGCTGGAAACAATAGATTCAACGGATTATCTACAAATAAAAAAATAATTGATGTTTTTACAATAAAATCTTGATAAGCAGATTAATCAGATTTCAATATTACCTGGACCTATGATCAATGTTGGACTAACAGCAAGCCATAGAAACACGTAAATGAAGAATAGTCCCGATGCTAGAAATAATATTTTTCCAACCGTAGGAGCAATCAATGAAGCCATACTCTCATCAAAAAAAATAATGTTTGATGTTATTGCTGGATTGTTTGTTATGTTGTTTTTACGAATGATTCGTTTAACTTTGGGTTTATTATATTATTATTTGTTGTACTACTTAAATAGTCGTAATCGTCTAAAGATAAATTATTACTATTACGGCCAGTTTAAGTGTGTTAGCCTCTTGATATTTTCACTCAATGAATCAACAGAAAACCAGTAACGCAAATATCTATCATTAGATTCAAACAAACTCAAAGAGCAGTTTGAGACACACTGGACACTAAAATTTAGTTATTCTCATTCAGTTTTATGTATCGGAAGGTCAAATTACCACTAATTGACCAGCCAAGGTGACCAAACTAGCGTGCGTTAATTATTTTCATCACACATTTTATTCACTTACTGTAAATTGGATGGTAATTCAGTAGCCAGTTTACTAATTTTTGCGAATGATCACTGTGCAATTGGAACTAATTAAAACCACAAAAACGTTGAGTGCTTAATTTTATGTCCACTTTTTCCAATCGATTCGAAAGAATGTGACTTTGTTTACACACAAATTGTGTAAACAATCGCGGGAAATTGCAAACGATTGAGCGACCTGCAGCCCATGTGTTTGATCCTCCGTTTGTAATGTCTTAATGGTTGATCCTGACTGAAGAATTATTAAATTGCACAAACTTGGGAACTGTTAATAATGTTATTATGTAAATTTACTCTTACAAAAGGCGTAATTTAATGAAGTTTAGTTTGTCGCTTGAGCTTATTCACTCGCTATGGAATGTTTAACGAGATTCGCCGGCGTGTAATGCGATGCTGTCGCGATTTCAATCGATAGTTAATAATATCAGCTGATTGATGTTAGAATGGAATTTCTGTATTATGAATCAAATTAATTATGGGAAGACATATGGGCTTAGTACCCAGTCTTGTAATCAAAATAAAGAAAGAAGAATCAAAAGTAAATCGGATTGGAACTGCCGCTCTCGACTCAAATTAATTAAAACAAAATAAATTGGATATATGTGGGTTTGTTACCTGGTCGTTTAAGCAAACAAGCAATTGATTTTATAAATGGGTGAAAATTCCAATCAGATTAGTGTTAACCGTTGTGCGGTGTGCAAACAATCAGCAAAATCTCCACTTTATGGCAAATTCGCAGAATTGAACAACATTTATGTACACCACTTTTGTTTGGTATGATTTATTTCGATTTCGTTCTTACCAATTCTGTTAATTAGATTGATCCATTTCATTCCAGTTATTCTCTCAAGGTTTAGCACAAAACGGGAAGGATGATGAAGGATTCGAGGGATTTTTGTACGAAGATATTTTGGCCTATCGAGATAATGTGAAAAATTTTCATGTATGTCATTATAATGGTAGTTGAATTAATGATAATAGCTATAACTGTATTATTTTAGCCGTGTACTTATTGTGATGATCCAACGGCAACAGTTCGATGTATAAGGAAAGGATGTAAGAATTATTTTCATGTTATTTGCGGACGAAACAATGAATGTCGATTTAATTGCAATAAAATGACAGCATTTTGTCGGAAACATAATAGTGCTCCAGTTAAACAACCAAAGAAGTATGATCCAAAGCTGGGTTGTCTTATATGTCAAAAACGAATGGGAGATTATCATCCGCTAAAAACAATATTACTTCCTTGTTGCAAAGATCAATCAGCAATTTATTTTCATGATATTTGTATAGCCAAACAAGCTTTGCATGCTGGTTATGATTTTAGTTGTATTCGATGTAAATCAAAGGATTTAAGGAAATATGTTGGTACTCTTGGAATTTTTGTGCCAAAAAGGTAAACGTTATTTCTTTTAAATAGAATTTTGTTACTATTATTATTCTTTGATTGTAGAACCGCAAGTTGGGAACTTCCTGGTGCTTATTCTGACATTGAATTTGATAAAGGACACTGTTCGTTGGATCTTCGTTGTATTTGTGAAAAAGGAACTAATTATTGGGATAAAGAAGGATCATATTCCGCAATAGAATGCTATCAATGTAAAGGAGAAAAGATTCATCAAGCTTGTTGTAGAGAATTCTTTCCTGTGAAAATAGTCACTGGTTACTTATGCAAAGTATGTGATAAGGACAATTATATTATAACAGATTATCGACGGAGTTATGTTGAGAGTTGGATAGAAAAAGGTATACAGTAATTACAAGCAATTACTATAATTATTTAATGTAATTGCGATATTTCTATCATAGTTACTACTCAGAGTCCAGAAGATGTTAAAAAAGAAGTTGAAATGGCTTGTAAATCTTCTAATATATTGAACAGTGATGGTTAGTGGAATTCAGCTCATTTATCTAAATCTCATTTATATTCAAATTGATGTTAAATTGAAATTATCTATTTTTGTTCCAGATGTGATTATCATAAGTGATGACGAAGAGAATAAGGAAATTGTTACAGCACCATCAAAACGAAGAAAACTTTTCTAACATAATAAGAAAATAAAAAAGCCAAGTATTAATTTTTAAATTTATTTATATTGAATCTAATTCATATTTTGGAGAGAATGAGAGAAATCATTTACAACATACTTCAATTAAAATTAAAATGAATAATTATTTTTGAATTATTCTTATGAAATTATCCTATTTAAATGAATTTAATTAATTAAGTCATTCACTATATTCAGCAAAATGATTGGTTGTTAATTAAATGAATTTAAATTTGAACACAACAACTGTGTGACTCATGCCAATTAATATGTCCCATAATCAATGGATTACAGATTGTTTACATAATAATTGAAAATAAATCATAAACAGGTGATTCTTTTTTTTAACAATTTACATAAAATTAAAGTTCCTTTTAATCTACAAATGATTTCTCCTGTTTTATAACAATGTCCTCGGGATGTTGTAAAATGGGCAGTCTATATACACGGACATACTACTGTTGATCCATCTCATTTCCAATAAAGATCAGTTCAGTTTTATTGTCCAAGTGAATGCATAGAACGTAATGTTCCGTATTTTTTAATGTGCTTTTCTCTTTTTTTTTTCTTAGAATACTTTAACAATGTTCAACTAATTGAAAACATTCTAAAAAATTAAAAGATTTTCTTATTGAAAATTTGATTGACTGCATCAGATGTTGACCTCATTCATCTATAGTTTTTAGCTTTTAGAACTTTTTATTCGAATTCTTTCATTTATTTTGAAAACAATCAAGTTGATATAATATACATTTAAATAAGTAAATTAAATCGGGGGGATTTAATAGGTAATTTTATCATATTCTTAACATTGACACATGTGGCTCTTCTAATCTACAAAAAGTGCATAAAATTTAATTTTGCGCCCATTTGTCGACCACCACTTCGCCCACTATAACATCGTCCATGGTAACAAAACATAAAACAAGAAAATAAAGAAAAAAAGAAAAACCATTAATGAATAAAAATTGCTCTTATAGACACTAGTAAATGACAAATTTTATTTCATCGATTAATTCCAATTCGAAAACGTTTTATCTGATTGCATAGGTGGATCAATGAAGATCAGCCAATTCAAAGTGTATTTATTTGTTGGAGGTGCTGGTGAGGTATGGCCAATCAAAAACCAATTCTACTGTGATGAATGATTTTAAAACCAAATGGATTAAGTGTTCATCCTTTTGATTTATTAAGGGATTCAATTCAATTGCACTGATATGACTCCTGCTGATCATCTAATGGGAATAAATGCTCAACGGGTAAAATCTAAAATAAATTAACAAAAGCTGTATCCAATTATGATGTGTTGGAGTCTGTTGTTTCTCCATATTGTTAGAATGTTGCATATAATAAATCCAATTCTACTTCAATTAACTCCCAGGTCTTAATACTAATGGTTATCTTAATCTAATTGGGGAAGGTGCACTTGCCACCACATTTGTTATTGTCGGAAAAATGTTTCTTTAATAAATTTTGAATTCGATCTTTATTTGCCTTTTTCAATGATCTTAAATTCCATGAAATTTTATTAAATGTGATTAGAATTTAATTAGAATAATTTAATTTTTGTTATAATTTCTTTTTTTTTTCTTCTTTGAATTTAATATAAATCTGATGACATTCAATAAATTATTCAATTAATAGTGTGGCTGTATATCACTCCTCTATATGATTAACATAAATTTAACACAAAACATAATAATTCTTATGTTCAACATCATGAATTGTATTTATGTTAAAATAAATTTTTTTTTTTTTAAATTTCATTATTAATCGGGTGGGATGGGCATCTCATTTCGTGTGTCACATTCATTGGTCTAAGATGTGTGTGCTCTGTTTTATTAATTTTTTTTTATTTTTATTTATAATTTTCAGTGTTTTACTCATTCTTATATAATTTTTTGTCTTTTTTTTTTTTAATTTAATTCATTCGGGTTATCAATCATGAATTCCACTCTTTCGGTCTCTCTTGACTTGTTTTTATTAAAGGTCTCTCTAATTATCGTCTCGTATTAATTTTTTGTTTTTTTATTTTTTTATACACAATTATTAACAACTAAGGGGGTTAAAAAGTTGCAGGAAACTTGCAGGATAATTGTGACATGATTTTGTAATTAATGAAAATCTGGTCGAACTGTGAAAATTTAGAAAAAAAAAGAGAAGAAAAATACGATTAATTATAAAACACACTTGAGGATAAATCAAATATAAATTCATGTTGAGAACATAGAAATCATTGCACTGTTATAAAATTTACTTACGATATTAATGATTTTTTGCGTTTACACATTCATTAGAGATTATAAAATTTTGTAAATAATTAAAATTTTTAGTTGAAATCATTTAGAATTTTTGGCATGCAGAATTTATTTTTATGGTGAAATTCACCCGGTTGTTAACAACTAAAACATTCGTGTCAATTTTGAATTTTCATAATCATTTATGGTTTTTTGATCATTTATATTTTAAACATTCAACAAAAAAAAAAGAACACAGAACACTCAAAACGGATTTTAACTTGGTATTTCGTTATCCAAAAAAGAAAACACACAGGTGTCGATGATTATGACATTAAAAAAAAAAAAGATTAAAACAAAAGGTGAGCGAAATCAAGATCAAGATGACTGCCGGTTTCAATGCTGATTCAGTCTCGTCTGGTGTTATCACAAATTACATTGATGATGGCCATACAAATTGTTTTTGATTTTTAGTTATCCTCTTAAATTCACAAAACTTTTGTTTTTCAATATTAGTTGACATTCAAACAAACAAAACGTGATGTGTTAATTTTTATATTTTTTTTGGTTTTCAGTTATCACAAATCCATCAATCATCTGGGGTTGTCATATCTAAGGGGAGGTGGTATTAAAGTAAACTGTTTCTTATTTTTGGCATGAAATTAGAGGAATGTGTTAAACAAGTGTTCGTATTTTGTTTATTCTATTTTCTTGTTCTTCTGTATAAAAAAGAAAGAAAGAAAGATAAGTTTCCTATTCAAATGGAATGTAAATAAGAAATTTTATAAAAAAAATTTCCTTATTTTCTTTTCGATGTCAATTGAAATCATAAAAGTAAAAATTTAATTAAAATAATTTATCCATGAGTTGAGATAAATAAGAAACTATAAAAAGAGACATTCTTCCAAGTTAGATAGAAACGACAATACTTTTAATGATTCGAACCGCAACATTGTTCATTTATTATCATACTTCTTTGTTTTTTTTTTCTAGTTCACCTTATATTATGTTCTTTGTTTTTTCTCTCTATGATGTGGTTTTAATTCATTTAATTAATTTTTTCTGTTTTTGTTTTTATTTAAAACTTTCATTAACTTAATAGTTGTTGTTTCTGTTTCACTTGTAATTTTCATTAAACCTATAAACATTAAATATTTTTTTTTTTTTTTTTTTTAATTTTT
>JXOR01000216.1:23226-105585 GCA_001014335.1 Coboldia fuscipes
TTTTTTTTTTTTTTTTTGTAAATCTTCAATTCGTCACTAATTAAGTTCATATTATAATTTTCTCTATTACCTAGTCATTTATTTATTTATTTATATATAGGCATATTATATCAATTTTATTAAACGTTTCTAAAAACAAAAAAATAAAATAAAACTTTCCCAAAAAAATAAAAGGTAAATGGTTTATAATGTATACTACCGTAGATTATAGAAAAAAAAAGATGTTTTATTTTATTTTGTTTTTACTAAATATTTTATCTTAGATAATGAGTGGAGATTATTGAACTCCTTTGATCATTAAACACAATCAAATATTTGTTGAAGAAAGTGCAATTTGAATGAGAATAATTCATTAAAAAATATATAGAAGAAAACTGTTTTTTTTTTTTTTGTTTGAGTAAAATTATCTTTTACAACCTATAAATGAATTGAATGGTAAGCTTTTTATTCATTTAAAATCTTAAATAACTTCTAAATAGTCGAACGAAGAGATAAAAGAATTTTCAAAATACACGCGATCTACATAGTTTCAATTAATTAATGAACGAACGTTTAATTTTCAAAATTTCGTTAAGGAAACAATCTCAAAATATTCTTAGGATTAAATACATGATGAATAAGAAAGATACCAAAAATAAATGCGAAGAATAAATTGACCGCGTATCATTAGAAACCGTTATATCTGCCATTAATAAATTAAATCTCCTAAATAGATAATAAAGAACAGCTTCAACGTATTCTAATAGGAATTTCTACAAACATGAATTACACATACAAATGGCACAAAATCCCAGTTTTAATTCGAGAAAATACTTTTGTTTTGTTGAATACAAAATGTGATTGAACACATTAAAATTTTATCCCCTTAAAAGGATCTGATTAATATTTTTGATTAAAATGGAAGTCATTTTTGGTATTTACAAAATTCTATTCACTTGCATGGAATCGATTTCGATCCAAAGTAAATGTGTGTAATCCGATATTAACCGGTTTAAGTGATGAAAATTGAGCAAAATTTTCTTAATGTGCATTGTTCTTATTGGTTTCTCAACTTTGTGTTAACTATAAAGATGTGAAAATTTTTCTCAAAAATCTATTTTGTGCCATTGCATTGAAATTGTTGAAGCATTTGCTCATTGAAATTCATAATAAACATAAAGAAAATCAAATAATATAGTTTTAATTTACCGCGCTCAATGATAAGCAATATTTTCTCATTATTTTTTTTTTTTCACTAAATTAGAATTAAATCCGATTTCCGATAAAACTAATTATGAATATTTTCATATTTAAAAAAAAAAAAAATTAAGTTACGAATTGCATACGATAAAATCATGGATTTTCCCATTAGAAAATCGAGATAGATAGTTTTGGATGAAATAAATTAGTAGTATAGATACTTGTAACGTTATTCGGTTGCAATTGCGAATAAACATAAGACAATAAAATTCAATTTATTTCATTTTTACATTTTTAAATGTTACAAATAGTCTAACATTAGATTTCTGTTTTGTTTAATTCGTTTAGCACCGAATAGAAGTCCATCTATATGAAACTACACTATCTATCATTTCTCACTACTTGAGTCGTAATTTTAAGTAACTCATTTATTTCATTTGTTTTTTCTAATTGTGTTTATATGTGATCGCTTGGCATCTCCTAATAATTTTGTTGCTCTATTCTACATTGTATATGAACTATTTGAGAGAAACGAGAAGAAGGCCAATTGGCAGGAGACCAAGAATCCATCATTTTTGGCAGTCCACAAATTGCCAATATTAATATACTTATTATGATGCACTGCAACAATAATTACAAAAGGACACGTCTTCTCCTCTTCTGCTCAAGTATATTTTTAAAAACATTACTAATTAATATAAAAAGTGTCCTTTTGTAAAAACCATTCAATTCTAATAAATTTTTTTTTTCCTTTTGTTTGTAATTTTTTTTCTTTAACTTTCTCTCTGTTTTTCTGTTATCACTCAACTGTACAGATTGCTATCAATAGTTAATTGCTACAATTATAGCCTACATATTAAATAACATATGTTCATCCACTATATTTTATTTATAATATCTAAGGTATCATCATCCGATTTGTTAACGTTATTCATCTCTTATTAATTTTATGTTTTCACTCTCATTGGTTTTCTTTTTATTTTTATTTTTTTATTTTTGTTTGCTATGACCATTAAAAATCAATCATGGTATTTCTTTGTTCGATATTTAAATTCCAATTGATTATACAAGTAATAATGTGATCTAGATTCACTTGAAATACGTATAAATATCAAGAATATCTCAATAAGAACATTGAATTAAAAAAATTATTCATTGATATTTTTGCATCGATTACATTCCAATATCCATGTAAATTATTAAAGGAAAAACTAATGACAAATTTCATGTGATTATGTAAATAAAAAAAAACAATTAAACGAAAAACAAATTACAAAAACCAGAATTATAAATCAAATAAAAGGAATTGCAGAATAATGTTGAACATATAGTTAAATTATTAATAAAGATGGTGCCATAGACATTCAATTATAAATCAATTGTCGATGTAATAGATATGAGATAAAAATAATTGGTATTATTGATTGTATTCTCAATGTTTTTCTTTCTTTTTTTTTTTTAAATTTAATTACTTAAATGTGGTTAAACATAATGCAATATTTGTAATCGATATGATGTTACAAACAAACAAAATAGAAACATAATATTAATAACTTAATGTATCCCGTTTCGATGGGTATTAAGTTTATTTTGTTATGTTCATTACTTTAAACCTTTGTGTATGATGTGTTTATAATTAATTTAAAATTATTATTTTTTTTTATTTTGTTTAAAATAATCCATTCAATTAATTAATTAATCACATTACTTTCAATTAAATAAAAAAAAAAAATCGTATGTAAAATGATGGTTAAGTTAATTCAGGATAAAAAACAAACATTTTTATAAATTATAATTTTTTGTTGGTTTTTTTTTTTATCAATTTTATATATAAAAACATTGTAAATGTTATACAATTGTTTTAAATGATGAAAGTACTTCTATGACTGGTGGAAGAAATTTTTATTAAACAAAAATCAATTAATGCTTTTCCGTTTATTTTTTGCACTTAACAATTAAAATTCAATTATTATAATTATCTATAACAGAAAGAAAATCATTATCCATTGATATTTCTTTCAATGTGTTTCATTTACTTTGTTTCTTTTTTTCTCTTTTTTTGTTTTATATTTGACTAAGCATTTGATTATTTGTTAACATAATTTCTTCCGTTCATCACAGATTTTGGTGTATTAATTTTAATATTCCCACTTTACACATTCCTACTAGTTATTATTTAGTAGTTATTTCTTTGATTTTTTTAATGTTTTCAATTTTTTTTTAATTTAAACTATTAGAATTATAATTAATTATTTTTGTGGTACAAGATCCATTCGTCTTTGGCTTGTACATGTGTGGATGGTACACTTGGTATTAGGATGGTAAATTCTGCACAAAACATTTTCATTCAAATTATTTTTTTTTTTGTTTCGAATAGTTTTTCAATTAACAAACGTTATTTTAAAAAAAAAATGGCAAAAACTGATTTGAATTTAAAATGGGCCCCATATCAGCCAACCAAAAAACACAGCCCACATAAGCACTATCCAATGAACTGTATACAGTGGATTCTCACCGTCTGTTATTTTTCTAGCTACGAATTTCAAGACTTCATCAAGCAGCACCACCGGAATTGAGAATTTCATTACAGTGATCCATTCTTCACCGCTAAGTGGCGTTACTTGGAAAACAGTCTAAAAGTAGAAAGAAAATAACAATAAATTTATCAATCAAGTTAGAACCATATACACGTTGTAGCTGTAACGAAATAAAAGTTTTACAAATATTTTTAATTAAATTTTCCTCACCGATAACACTTCAACATGAAGGATGACAAAGTGAAGTGTGAATGAGAGAGCCATGGAACCAACAAGCCACATGTTTGACCATGGTGGCATTGAGATAAGTGATTGATTTTCAGATAAACTGAAAATAAAAATAAAATCAAATAAAATAAATCGTTATTTAGTTAAATTGCACATTAAATGACACTAATTAGTTTGTTTAGTTTCCCACCTGTTCATAGCGTTCAACATTTCAATAGTTACAAGTACAGATAAGGCCATAGTCATTGGATGTGGATCATTGAAGATTTTACAGTCGATACCTTGGAATCCATCACCACCAGACATACAAGATAAATGATGGGTCAATTGCCAGTATGTCAATTGTGGACCATTCTCGGAGAACAAGAACCACCAGGCAGCAGCGCCAACAGTAGCGGCACCTACATAACCACCAATAGCCATATAACTGTAATCAAATGAAATTGATTAAAACTCCACACCTAATAATAATTATTTCCATTTCAATATAAATTACCGGAAGAACAACCAGCCGGAGATGAGACCTTCATCTGATTTACGTGGTGGTTTTTGCATAATGTCCAAATCTGGTGGATTGAAACCTAAAGCTGTAGCTGGCAAACCATCAGTTACCTAAAAGTATACATGTCGTTGATTAAATGCAAGAACTGTAAAAGTCAACAAGTAAAACTTACCAAGTTAACCCACAACAATTGAACTGGAATCAAGGCTTCTGGTAAACCTAAAGCAGCAGTCAAGAAAATAGAGACGACTTCACCAATATTGGAGGAGATCAAATAACGAATAAATTGTTTCATGTTATTGTAAATGGCACGTCCTTCTTCAACAGCGGCGACAATTGATGAGAAATTATCATCAGCCAATACCATCTCAGATGCAGATTTAGCGACAGCAGTACCTGAACCCATAGCAATACCGATTTCGGCCTTCTTTAAGGCTGGAGCATCATTGACACCATCACCAGTCATAGCAGAGATTTCATTCATGCTTTGCAAATATTCAACGATCTTAGACTTGTGAGCCGGTTCGACACGGGAGAACAAACGAGCCCGAGCGCAAGCAGCCTTCTGTTCTGATGTAGACAAATCATCAAATTCACGCCCAGAATATGATTTACCAGTGGTATCTTCTTCCTCAGTGAATACACCAATACGACGGCAAATAGCTTCAGCGGTGGCCTTGTTATCACCAGTGATAACAATTACACGAATACCAGCTGCACGGCAGCGTTGAATTGAGTCGAATACTTCTTTACGTGGTGGATCCAACATACCAACAACACCAACGAATGTTAGATTTACTTCATAAGTGTAGAATTTAGTGGAATCACCCAAGTCCATTTCTTCGGGACGCATTGGATTATCAGCGGTAGCCAAACCCAAACAACGTAATGTATCACGTCCAGTACCATATTGGCGGGTCAAATCAAGAATGCGAGATTTCAATGTGTTGGTCAATGGTACCTTTGCTGTTCCGACACGGGCATGTGTACAACGGTCCAATACACCTTCTGGTGCACCCTTAACGAACAATTTTGGTCCACTGCCTAAACGAGATGGTTTTGTTGGTACACAATATGAGGACATTGATTTACGATCACGTGAGAATTCCAATGTGAATTCTTTCTTCCACTTGGTTTCAATCTCTTGGCGGACAGAAATGGCAGCCGAACGACGATCCAAACCATTCTTTGATACACTGAATGGATTCAATTTCTCAGCCAATACAATAAGAGCAGTTTCAGTTGCTTCACCGACCTTTTCGAAACATTGTTTAAATTCGTTGAAATCAATAGCAGAGTCATTGCACATAACACAAATGGTGGCAATTTCTTGAAGACCATCAAAATCGCTAGCCTTCACTTTGGATCCCTTCAAGTACAAATCACCAATTGGTTCATAAGTTGAACCAGTCAATTCGAATTCCAAGAAATTACTATCACCACCCTCAACTTTATCGAAGATAAACATACGAGATACAGACATTTGATTTGTTGTCAATGTACCAGTTTTATCAGAGCAGATAACTGATGTACAACCCAAAGTTTCGACGGATGGCAATGAACGTACAATAGCGTTCTTCTTGGCCATACGACGTGTACCCAAAGCCAAACAAGTTGTGATGACAGCTGGCAAACCTTCTGGGATGGCAGCAACAGCCAATGCAACAGCAATTTTGAAATAGTAGATGGCACCCTTAATCCATGAACCGCCATGAGCTGGATCATTGAAATGTCCAATATTGATCGCCCAGACAGCAACACAAATAACAGAGATTACCTTTGACAATTGTTCACCAAATTCGTCCAATTTTTGTTGCAATGGTGTCTTAATTTCTTCAGTCTCAGACATTTCAGTACGGATCTTACCGATAGCGGTGTTTAAGCCAGTACCAATAACAACACCACGTGCTTTACCAGCAGCAACATTTGTACCAGAGAACAACAAATTCTTTTTATCTTGGTTTACGGCTCTTGGATCTGGTACTGGGTCAGTATGTTTAATAACTGATACAGATTCACCAGTTAAGATAGATTGATCGATACGTAATGTAGTTGAATAGATTTTAATTAAACGAATATCAGCTGGAATCTTATCACCAACAGATATCTCAACAACATCACCAGGAACAATCTCTTTGGCTCGGATTTTTTGTACGCCAGCTTTATCAGCTCGGACTACTTTTCCCATTTCAGGTTCATATTCTTTAAGTGCTTCAATTGCAGACTCAGCATTTCTTTCCTAAAATTTAAACATAACATTACATTAAACCATGTGAATTCTTTATGTGTCATATGTTGATATATGAATTTCCAATTTGCTCACTGTCGACTGTCAAGATACGTTAAATTAAAGGTTGCTCTATCTCCCATACTATTCATTTGGATTCCAATGGTTTAATGGTGCTCATCGTTGGCACTTATCCAAATCAAAACACATTAAAAACAAACGAATAGTTTTAATACGAATATCAATCTCTACTGTTATTTTGATTAAAAATCATTTCTTTTTTGATTATAAATTATTCACTGCTACCGTACCGGTATATATTCAGTAAACTCTCTTTCATTGTCGATGATCAATGAAAATTATCACAACACAGTCAATTGAATATCAGTATCTTTTTCCCTCAATTTCTTTGGCTCTCTTATCCCATTGCTATTCTCTTCATGTACCGTGTGTGTGTAAACAAATTAGTAAAACTTTATTTTTAATTCAAACTCTTCCTCTTTAAATATACAATTGGCACATATTTATTGATTTTTACGATTTTAATGTGTTTTCCTTATAAATTTTAACAATTTTTTTTTAAATGTTCGTGTATATTGATTCTATCGCATTACAAAATTCCAATTGGAAGACAATAGAATTATAGCTCATTGAGAATATCATTTAGAGTTTTCGTTGTAAGTTTATTGAATTTTGCATTAGAAGACTCTTAACTCAATTGATTGTATGATGAGTGTATAGAAAATTTATTTTATGGTTAACGGTTTTGGATATTCTTTGTGAAAATTTTTACACTAAAAATAACATTTTCATTTTAGCTTCTAATATTCAGACGTCTCCCGTTTGAATTTTAATGTGTGTCACCGTTATGAAACAGCCAGAGATCCATGTATAAACATGACTAGCACGCTTAGAACAACATGAATATTAACCCCCAAATTGTATAACACACGTTGATATGATTATATGTGTACACACGTTTTCTACAGTATCTGTTGTCCAAGTGCCCACAAGTTGGGTATTTTAATTTTCAATTTTGAGCCAATGTATGCCCACACCTTCCACATATTACCCTGACTCGTGTATAGTTTGTTTTGTATCCAAATCGACAGCATCCAAATGGATCGTATTAAATTGATTTAATGGCTAATACCCATTCAGTGTTTTAGTTAAATACTGACCTGCCAAACTCCTACAACGGCATTTGCTATTAAAATAAGTAGGATTACAAAAGGTTCAACGAATGCTGTGAATGTATCTTCGTGCTCTTCAAAAAGGGCTAATACCTAAAATTGAAAAATAAAACTCAATTAAATCAATATACATAAAACGAATATTCAAATAATTGTTTGAGTGCATTAATGGAATCAAAAAATCAACTACAGAATCATCTATTGATGTAATCAAATAACATTGAATATCAATATCCGATTGGCTTAAGAGCCTCAGCTCAGTAAATATAATCTTAATTACATTTTAAAACATATTTCTCTAAATACGAAAACATTTTACATTAATCATACCGTATGTACATACAATGTAAGAAAATAAAAAAAATAAATTGATTTTCATTCGCTTAAATGTAAAGAGAAAAGAAATATTAGATTGTAAATCTTCGATAATTTCCCAATATTCAATAACATTGATTTCCTATTTATTTTCATTACTACTAAAACAAAAATAAATAAATAGAGCCCACCGAAGTGAATGTGAATCTTAAAGGAATTTAAACTACAACAGACAGATAAAATTTCAAGATTAGTACATTGTAGGCCTTTCAGTTTTATTCTTAATTTTTATGTAAGAACCCCAAAAATATTCTCTCTTTCATTCTCTATATTATTTTCGCATTAAATATCAAAACAATATCTATCTATGTTGGAGCCACATAAAAATCTATTAAAATAAAAGAAAAAAAAACTGAACAAAATATATTTTTTTTTTTTTGAAGATCATTAGAATGGCTTTTCATATTTTATATTTTCTTGTGGTTTTTCATATTAATAATGAACAGAAAAACTAAATGAATGTAGTTTTCATATATGCCACAGGCTGTTATGAATTTAAAACATAAGTTTTGTTTTATTTCATCTCATATAGTCAGTTATATTTTGAATATTCTTAAATAGAAGTCACACACTTGTAATAGTAAACGATTTTGGCATGCAGAAAGAAACTCTCATCTCTCAAGCATCCACTGTACAGATGAAAAGACATTGAGCTGTCCATTATTTTCGAAAAAGATACTCGTCAATTTTACATAATTCATGGTATTTTCCTCACCAAAACATCATATTTATGCTTGATTGGTTTTTCCACGAATCGAATATCCATTTAAAATTGATATCCATTTGGTGTTCTTTTAACAACAACTAGTGTGTAGTTCATTCTGTTTTTAGTCGGAGAATTGTTCACATCACCAAATAAGTAGCTTTCTAGAACTTCTGAGTCGTTGAATAGATTCCGATAACGCACAAATAAATTACATTCAAAATACTTACAAATGAGATAATAGCAGCTAACAACAAAATTTTAACCAATAGATCATCAAACTGTTCTAAAACTAATTGCCAAATGGATTTTCCTATAATGATACAAATCACAATATATTAGTATTAAAATAATTATCATTGATAATCCCAATGAATATGATTTCCTCTTGTCTCGTTGGGTGGTCAAAATTCACTTTCAAAATGAGATTATCATTCCAATAAAAATGTAAAGTCAATTTTGTATGCAATAGTTCCAAATTTATATTGTGTAAATGCGTAACCGTTGCCATATACTCGATACATGAAAATATTCTGTAATTAGTATACACAAACATATTTCTATATAAACATCCTGTCTTTACATATATTCAATTTTAACGCCTTTCTTTCGTCGTTTTTCTTTTGAACCAAATTGGAAATTAAACATGATAATTTGCAGACAAACAGTTCAAATGTCTGATCATTAGAGATTAGAATGAGTGTGAATCAATGACATCAAAAGACGACGATAAGATCATCACACCATTATATGGTGCTCTAACTAGACTAAATAATTCATTTTATTAAATACAATGTTGCAAACATCCTAGAAGTAATGCATTCCGTGTACATTAAACTGTTTAGTATGATTTAGGAGTTTAATTGTTGAATTAATTTCAAGATTACAGATCCATTTCTTATCAGTGTCAAAAGAATATTATTATACAAATGCCATTTCACATACAATTTCATGGCTCAATTTATATCGAGAATGTTTACTTGGCTAGAGTTCATGTATCTGCACAGTTTACGGTTAAACGCATTAAACACCTAAAAAATATTGGAACAAATCAAGGCCAAGTACATTAAATTGCTAAATTTTCATAATAAAATTAGCCATTTAATCTCCTGTATTCGATTAAATATTATTAAACATCAAATGTGCTGCTGTGCTTACCCTCTTCGGTGGGAAGTTCTGAAAATAAAGAATGAAAATAAAAACACAACGTATTAGTAAAATTAATTAATTTCCTTCATTTACACGATCATATAAAGTTGATTCAATTGAATCATCTTAATATGGTCAGATAGGAGGGATGAATTTAAATGGAAAAAAAAAATTCAATTAATTATTTATAGAATTTTCAAAAATATATTCAAAGTAAATTACAGTTGTTTTAGGCCGTTATCGAAAAAATAAAGAACACCTCTACTGTTCATAATCCAAATCAACAGAATCATCGATTTTCTATTCTAACGTTTTTGCTTCTTTTTTTTGTAATTTCTTCTAAATTCATCTTAAGTCTTTATAATAATTATGGTCGTGGGTACATTAATTTACGTCATTAAACGTTAAAATATACATGTAATTAAACAAACAAAATTTGTTCACATATTGAACTGAACACATCGATAGAAGGCGAATTTCATTAAGGTTTTTCACACTCATTTAAATTGCCATATACCTATTATTGGCTAATTTGAATGTGCATGGAATTAATTAATATCTCACATTAGACCAAGTGAGTGAGAAAAAGAGTAAAAGATTGGAAACAAAACTGTATGTAAAAATAAAGCCAACAACAATTTAGGTAACCGATGATGTTTTAAATTTTTCTCTCATCCATGTTCATTGTGTACTGTGAAACATGAAAATAGTAATTCAATTTAAAGTGGCGATTTGGGAAAAAGTATATTGATTTTTATTTCCTCCATTATTATTATTACACGATGATAACGTACTCAAATAACAAAATAATTAACGAAATACATATTTCGTATTTAAAAATTGGAGAAATCTCAATTCATTACACATTCAATGTATTTTAGTTAAAATGAGAGCAAAAACAAATAAACGATCAACAAAACACAATCATTTAGAAGAAGAAACAATCATAAATAAATTTATTATAATTATGGTACGTTTATTTATAGTAAATGTTCATGTTATAATTAAATGATTGCAATAAACATAGAGGTGAGACGAAATTAAATAGCATTTTTTATACTCTTTCAGACGTCACAAACGATATTTAATTTCATCTATGATTTTTAATTAGATTTTCTTGTACCATATTCAAATATAAATTTTTACCTGACTTAAATGTAATTTAATCCATCTGACATTCAATCAAAAGAATTTAATTCAATTCAAATCAACTTGTAACTAAATCATGTATTATTCCATGACATTAACTTTAAAACTTTAGTATTTTATGATGAATTGTGTTATATGGATAATCACAGTTTGACATCTGTGTGAATTATTGTTAACCAGAAGGTATACTAATAAATATTATTATAGTGAATTCATAATATTACAGAATAAAATAAAGTGCAACTATTAATTTGAATTACACCCGTTTCACATTATCTCTTTCGGTATTCCTTCCCATTGTTAGAAACATTTTCATATAATCGAATGTCACCATAATTTTCTATTTAATACGAAGTAAAAATTTTAAAATCCGATTAATTAAACGAGCTTATAAACATGATATGAATTACTCGTAATGCAAAATAACAAAAATTACGAAAAAAAAAATAACTATGCCAATGCCATTAAATACAGTTTAACTATCGGTAAGTTTTGAATTAAAGTTATATTACATATTTTCTATTAAATAAAAACGCCTTGAATGTTTTCTATATAGTTTTTCTCTCTCAATTTAAAACGTCTGGTTTTTTTTTTAGTCTTTGTATATTGCAAAAAAATCTTTAATGTACAATCAGTCAACGTAAATTCTGTCTAAGTTTAGACTAGTTTAATATAAAATTGATATTGCATCGCTACCCCCAAAGACCCATCACAATGTTCGGGTGTTATGTTAGTTGTGAACAACTTTTGTTTTGTTCAACACATTTATGTTCCTCGTATTGAATTGTGTACACGGTAAAATGAGAGATAAACAAAACTACTAAACCATACTTATGTATGCAATTCAATTGTCTACGTCACTGTTTATTGTACTATTTATTAGACATTGCTACCATATCAAATGATATTAAACTTACTGATAAAGTTTCAACCACTATATATAAATTCAAAATCTTCTGGTGGCATGAGAGACTCTTGCATAGTCCTAAAGTTATCTTATTAGTTACAGAGTATAAAACGGAACAAAGTGTCTATTGACGGTAATCAATTGATATCTACACGTAGTTTTTACTTTATTTCTTATCTAATAGACGTGATGTTTGAGTCATCCGATATTTGTTCTGTTGCCACCAGTAGTTTGTTTCGCTTATTCAATCAACAACAATTACACGCAATATCTAATTAATCCTAATTCAATTTCCATATTCTATTGATCTATTCAAAATGGAATTAATTACAATCAAGTAAAATGGAACTCTGTAAAGAGTATGTGAAATAAACCGGTACACTTGTTTATCATGTCATGTACCATATATTTATCAGTATTGTTTTATTATTTTATGCAAAACAAAATATAAAAATTATATTCTCTACCCCCATCAACAATTCAACATATTAATTAAATAAATATTTATCTAGACATTAAGATTGCGCTTCGCCATATCCAAAAGCAATTAAATGCAATTTACAATTTCAAACATTGTGTGGCAAGTGATTCGATGTGTTTAGGATATAACTAAGATCAAAATCAAAATAACAGATTAGTTATCACTGTATAAATTCATTATAAATCATAACGGAATTCATTAGATTGTTGGAAAGTATAGCAAACGCAGCGAAAAAATTTATATTCTATGAGTGCATTCAACTTCAAACGTAAAATTTATAAAATTATCTAAAATAATGGAAGTCTTATTTACCTAGCCAAAAGGTAAATATGAAATGAATATAATTTTTTGCATTAAATACTCTTAAGATCGTTTTTGCCATTTTGGGAATATTTTCAATGTTTGGGATGTTACTCAACATCCGATCCATTAACAACAAATTAATTTTTGTACGTCACTATTATCACTAAAAATTCAATTTAAAATGAATCAACCATTGACGTTCCATCCGTCAACACACAAATTCGATGGTTCATCTCACATTTAATTTATTTCACGCACTCAATATTTAATAACCTGTACACAGGTGAAATACCCTTCGATTCATGTGCCCGTCAACACAATAGTAAAATACGTCAAATTGGCCGCTTAACATCATTATATTGCAATGATTTTTTTTCGACGTTTTCGGTAAATAAGACGAGAACGAGTATACATGGTCAAATATAATATACTGGATAGATACCATAACAGCAACGTGAATTAATTTTAATTTAATTATATGCCAATATATGTGACTATTGTGTTATGTCGTTCATTCATTTTATACGTTGCTTGCCTTACTCATTATCATTTATTTTTTCTTTGTTGATTTGGATTTTAGTCCCAGAGAGTTTTTAACAAATATTAATAAAATCGTTCATACAGCGATTGAACATTATTTGGATGTAACATTGCTCTCTCGACAATACGATAATTTCAATAAAGGCCTACAAAATAGAATGGAATTTCGCAAATTCATGTTTATGGGGATAAATTAACTTACCATTAGGACCATATTTTGCTTGATTTGTTTTAACTTGATCAAGTGTTAAACCACGTTCTTGGTCGCAATGAAAAAAGCTTAAAGCTTCTTCGACGGTTTTCATATGACCGTCATCCATGGTGATGCTTTTTTAACTGGTACCAGCAGTCCTAAAATGACAAAGAATTAAAACCAAAAATTAGTCCAATACTTTTAATATATTTTCAGTTACAAGCTAATGAAATTCGGAAAATCTTTAATGATATCAGTTTATCAGTAAGTTGTCATTATCCATATCCGTGTAATTGCTACGGTTTAATACAACGTATTTAAGAGATCAATACAATCAATGTTGTTTTTTGTCTGTAAATTATTTATAATGTTCCTTTCGCTGTTAAAATTTTCCAGTTCAATAAACCAAATATTTAAACGATTACAAGACAACAGAATATAGAATAAAAAATATAATTATCTTTGAGGTGTTTTTGTTCATTGAGACACCAGCTGTTTTATTTCCATTCAAGTTAACGGACCACAATCAAAACGGTCAGTAAATTTATAATAACGATTACTACAAGTTCTTATACAAGGGTATATCCTATTGAATGATTTAATGTCCTAATGATACATATGTCCCCATTGATTTCGGGAAAATAAGTTAGAAATTTATAGTTTTACAGCCGGCTACAGTTTCTCAGCAAGAGAATTTACTTTTAAATTCGGTGATTTTTTTTCAGGTGACAAATTTTTAAGTGTTCATTCGTTCACATTGCTAAACGTGTACGCATATAGTTTACGCAATTTTGTTGTTGCTCTACAAACACTCTTGCTGGATTCAGAATTTTATATGTTTTATTGCTTAGCATAAACTGAGTTGAATCTATACCACCATACATTCGGCCAACAGCCAAGTTACACGTGTACTTGATATTATATTCTCTGTTATTTCTACACACTCATACATACACTGCCAGCGTATTTCTCACTTCGATAAAATATCATTCAATTCAATATTGATATTAAACCGATTTATTGTCTCATACAGCCTTAGACAATATTTTTAAATCCGGTGAATGAGACTATCAGCTCACTTAACTCTACATAAATGACTGTATATACACAGCTCAGCTTATAATTTAATGGCCATTGATAGTACAAATCATTCAAAATCATTATTAAACGCGTCACTCTCTTTCTTTAGGAAACAACAAAAATGAAATACTGTGAAATAATGGCCAGAGTATACAACATTGAAATAACTCCATGGAACTGATACGACACAGGGTTTGTACATTATTCGTAATCACCGCTGTTGGGTCAATGAATCACTCTTTTAATGCGCTTCCATTTCTTCTATTTTTTTTGGCAATATAATCGCAATCATCTTTGTACCAGCATTTCACGCATATTCACAGAATTTGATTTATTTTGACGTCGTTTTACATTCCATTCCAGGTAGTTGCAATTCAACGCACTGTAATCCATCACTGGATAAAACTGAACGTTATTCATCAAGAATACTATCCAATTGTAGTGGGACACGCAAGTAGCTTCTGCTAAACTTTGTTCAAACTGTGTTACAATAGAATTACACAATATTTATGTTCCACTTAATTGCTTACTTTTTAAATTAGAATACGATTATACTGTAATGCTGGATTGAAAAATGCCTTTGGATTCGGTTTTCAGTTTTTTGATGACGACAAACGTCTACTATAGCTTGACGATGATGACCAACGACTTTAATGCAAGCCACTTGTTTACGAACACAATTAATTTCTTTCAGACGTCGACACTAAAATACTTCTGTCTCAACTATATTAGATCCACATCCTATCTGTAGTTCCTGACATAAAGTTGTCCTATTTTCCGTACAGAAATTCAGGCAGACGATGGCACACTTCTCATTCTTCAACCAACGCTATCAATTGCACTTTGAGTCAAACTGACGACATTACAAATTCAGATGATGATGCTTCCTTTACATACCTTTTCTAATGCTTCTCCCGTTCAGTTAATTGGAACTCAGATAAAAATAATGATGATGGACCTGCTAAATCGCTTTTCCGACTATGTGATGATCAAGATAGATTATTTGATGACGTAAATTAACTAAAATTGTTCCAATTTCCTCTGTTATGGAAATACTTGAATTACTTCAGTATGAAGGTAGTGCACTATTCTTCAGCGTATAGTTTAACAATTAAAACTGTATTTAATTTAACTTTCTTATAAAGAGTCTTTCGTCTTCTTGTTGCTTTCTATCACTTAAAGTAACGCACGTGCATTAATTAAAAGAAAACTGTGAATTAATCCAATAGCCGTAATTCCTTCGGTCTACCGATAAGTCCAATGTGTGGTGATTAAATTACCTAACTAAATGTCTCTAACTTAACTAGAAATTATCTATTGGAGTTCACGTTACACACTTTGAATTACTTTTTCTCAGATAAATTAACAAAACTTATTTATAAGAATCTGTAGAAATATGTGAATTAATTTTGACGAGACCGTGGAGCCGTCATTATGCGCGATTGAAAAAGCAATAAACCGATCGGCCAAAATAAAAATCAGATTTTCTAGCAAATACGGTGGATTCAATTTGAAATCCATAGCTGATAAACAGTGAAGAAATCACGTAAAATGGAACGTCGGCTGGCAACACTGCAACCGACGAAGAAGTCAATTCGCTTTACGCTGTCGGATGGCTTTCCGGTGTCAGATTGGTACAATTTAGTTTTTTATTCAATCCAATAGATTAAATTATTTATTAAATTATTGCAAATAATTAGCATTATTTATACAATTGTTACTTGTGAATATTTACTCAAGATTAGTATAGCCAGTTACTAAACAAACCACATACCGGAAATGTAATTTACTGACAAATAATTGTCGTCATAAGTTAGTCGCTTAATGCATCAATCGCTGAGCGATGATCGCTTGAAAAAATTAGTTGTTTTTGTGATCCTTTTCTGATTAGAAGTGTGAAATTTAAATGTGTTTAATTAATTTGGATTTTATTAGTGTATGTATATAACATAGTGAAACGTAGTGAAATGTGAAACAGTGCTAGTGAATAAACATTGAACACGACGAACAACGGTGAGTACCTATGTAAATTATTACGAACAAAATTTTTATTCGATACCTCCTGATTTATGAGACAGTAATTACCGATCAAAATTATTTCTTATTGGTTGTCTTTCAATTGTTCATTTACTAAACGACCTACGAATTTGCCATGAAATTTATTGCTGAATTATTCTAACGAGCCGTGCCCAATAAATTTAATAATTTATGGTTTTTCCCAATACACAATGGCTATTTGAAAGCTTTATCTGTTTTCTCTTCCCCCATTGAAAATTTTAACGACACACGATTTGATAATAAAATCATCTGTAATCCGGAAAATGTGTTGCCATTTTATTACGGCTCGATCAAAACCAGATTCCTTCATGATTAATTTTGAAATATTATTCCACTGTAATCCTTCTCAGTCGCGTTGTATTGGTAGCATTTTTAGTTCATTCTCAATTGAGGTTTAGCCTTAACTGAATACAACAGATTGCGAATCAAATATTTGACTCTAATCTCTACTTAATTTAATTATAGTTACTAATCTAAAAATAATAATGATGGTGTGTACAGGTCTTACGAAAAATTTATGTATCTCTGTAATGCGGAGGGAGTTGCAAGTGTTCATGTGTTCTGGGGCGCTTGGGGCCCATTAGCTTAAGGTTGGCGAATCCATAGAATACGAATATTTATCGTGGACTTGGACTTCAACGTCCAAGAAAATTAAATTGAAAAAAAAGTTTAATCCAAACTAAATATCTCATTAAACAGCGTATTGAATCACAGGCCAAACCAATTGATTAAATCTCTGACTGTTTTTCATCGATTTTATTCAATTTCTGCGTTTGCTAAAAATACACAGAAAGGCTTATGTTTTATGGTAAGCAATAGCGAAATAGATTGAGACTCTTTACCGCAATATATACACATTAATTATTTATTTTGCTTAATAGTCAATTAAATTGTTGGTTTATTTCTTTGTACGATTTTATCGATTCAATACGAATAATATTTAATACTTATTGCGATCATTGTATATGAATCATCGATCATGGTTTTAAGTGAGACAGACAAGAATCAATCAGAAGGATACGCTTTGGAGTTTTCAATCCCCTCCTCTCGCTCAATCAAAATGAATAAAGGAAATCTACTAATATTCATAAATCGTTTCTAACTGACAAAAAATGCTAATGATATTAAGAATAGTGCGTTATTGCGTAAGCACATCAAATACATAACTGATTTTAATGTGTGTTTTCTTTAATAATTATACCAATAACATAATTTTGTTTTTGTGTTGCTACTACTTCTTACCGTCTTGGTAAAGGAAAATTAGTTATTCTATATTTAAAATTACGTTCATCATATAGAATGTTTCTTAATTCATTACAATATTCTCACTATGTTCAACATTTTAATTTTCTTGCTTCTATATCGTGTACCAACCACAAAAAAAAATATCAAGATGAGGAAAAAAAAATTGTAAAATACACAAAGAAAAGAAAAAAAAAAAAAACAGCGAGCAAATGCAAATGATCTTCTTGTTGTTGAGAAAAATTAAGAAAAAAAACCGAGAAAAATGCGAATATACCTCACTTTATAATAAAAATAACTAGAAAAACTGATTTGAACGGACACCAACATAACATTTTATGTTTGGACATTTAAAAATATTAGTAAGAAAATATTTAAATAAAATTAAAATGAAAATGTGAAACGAAGAAAATACCGTCACTGAAATCGAAATATTAAAATTTTCTTGTTCTCAAGTTATAAATTATTATATTTATTCATGATTATAAATAATGAGATGGACCACGGGATGTTTAATGTATATGAATGTTATAGTGGCCGTTTGTGACATAATGAATTCGCTTAGTTCAGTTGAACTTGGGGCTACGATCTGTTGTGAACATAATATTTTGGTTCTGTTATGCAATTTAACATTGCTATCGATCACCCCCACACTTGATTGATTATAGATATTAAATCAATGAACAGTGTATTGATCTTCTTTTTTTTTTCATTCTTACACTTGAAATAAAATCCGAATCGTTAACGACAGTAACATCAGGAGTTCGTATTGTTTAAATCAAAATAAAAAATCCGTCGTCACATTGGCAAAGAAGTAGAAAAAAAAAGATCAATTGGAAGATCCACACTAAGTTAAACCAGGTAGTTTACACAAGCCGAACATTATAATAATTCATTTTATTTTTGGCTGAGCCTGAACATAAACCCATTAACATTTTCTCTATTAAATAATCACTTTGAAAAAGAAAAACAACAAGAAAATAAAATAAAAGAAAATCTCATCATTTTATATTTTACTTTTCTGTTGTTCTCTTCGTTAAGACATCAGTGTCTCTCTCTCTCTCTTATTCTGGGCTTCTCTGTGCGTTTTCTCATATTTGATGGTTTTTCTTATTTGTTTCTGTTCAGATATATGAAAAAAAAAATTGAAGATTTTCACGCAATCAAAATGTAAAGAATTTGTTTTTCACAAAAAAAAAAAAAACTCTTTTATTTTATCGTATTATTGCAAACATTAAAATGTTCGTCTCTATAAATAAAATGTTGAGATGAACGAACAAAATTAAAAAAAAAATATCGCGATTTTTATCAAAATAATAAATAGATAATTTTTGGCATTAATTAGGGTATTTTTGGTGTTGGCAATTATAACATAAATATATGAATCATCTTAATATGTGCGCTAATTCAATTTTTAGCTTCAAGTTTTCCTTGATTTTTTTTTTTTTTTTTTTAATTTTTGATCATCAACTATAACACACACTAAATATATTTTAAATTATTTAATCCAATTGTGGTTTAATTATTATGTTTGAATGATAAATCGTTGAATATATAAATAATCGTTAGGTATCATTAGCCTTTATATGGTAATCCGGGGTGGAGGAAGGGAACGACTAGGTGAATAAAGAATTTGAACACCTCAATTTACAGTTAATTTCAGCACCATAATAAATTATCTCACTTAACCTGATACCGTTCAGTTGTAGGGGAGGGTAATAGAATTTTATTAATAATAATCCATTTTTATTATTCTCATTAATTAGATTGTAATCCATGATTCGTATGAGAGATTGCACCGAATAATTCACTGTTTTATTTTTTTTAACTTTCACTTTATATTACATTATGCATTTTGATTATGTATTTCCCATAAATTTTTTTACTTAATATTTCATTGCATCATAAATTAATGAAAACACATTCATGAACAAATTAAACTAAAATGATTATGATTTTCCGGTATTTCATTAAAAACTATTTAAATTGTTGTGTTGTTTCTTTCCATTTTCTTTTTTCTTTTTTTTTTTTTTACTTTTGTTTCATTTAATAATTAAAACTTACAATAACAGCAATTTATGATAGTGACGACCAATTTTCACCGCGATAAAGAAAAACTTATAAAGATTTTTCTTTAAAACAATTCAATTAAAAACTAAATTGAAAATGTTAACACCAGAAAAAAAAATTTTTGAAAATCGGTATAACAAACACACTTTTATATTGAATTGAAACTTCTTAAGAAATTATATAAGAGGCCTTATTGGGCCCAGCCGAAAAAGTTTAAGCCAGGCTGAAGGATCGACGTCGACTGAAAATGTAATTAATTTGCCAATATGATGATTCCTCTTCACTAGCCCAAGAGTCGACTGAAGAAGAAAATTTTTTTCTTTTAAAATTTTCTTATGAGAAAGAAAGACAAAAAAAAAAAACGTTTTTTTTTTTTTACTGAATTTTTTTTTTCGTTTTTCAACTGATCCCAGATGGCCTTTTCAAATATTCCGATTTTCCCGGGAGAGAGAGAAGTATATTCGGGTTTTCTTAGAGGAGAAAATTGAAGTGAAAAAAACCAAAAACTCAAAGTATTTTAAACTTAGTTACTTTTAGATCGTGTGAATTATGTTTTTGTACTGGTAAACCGATATGAAATACCAATGTAAAATGAAAATTTTCTATTTCAAATGGTTTATGTTTCCCATGTATCTGTAATTGCGTGTGTGAGTATTTCAATCAGAATATAATCGAAAACGTAAAATGAATTCTTGTTTTATTGTATAGAAAATTCAAAACAATCAATCAAATGCAGACTCAAAATTTAATTTGACTTGCATATTTATATGATCAAGTTGTGAGTTGATTGACGCCGTCTGGTTATTTCTGTGAATGTAAAATATTTCTAATTTTTGAATAGCAATTGAATGAAATGTAGAATATCATCAGCTGATGAATGTTATCGGTTAAGAGCACCTGTGTTTTATTACCAGATCAAAATGCATTTTTTAATTAAAATTGATTATTATGATTCGTAATCATCTGATACGTGTAACTTGATTTTAATAATTTTTACATGTAGAACATTATAATTTACATTAAGTTGGGACTGTGTTGCGTTAATTATAGTTGAGGTTGTTCAATGCTTTTCAAGTTTTTTTTTTTATAATTTTTGCTTTAAGTACAACAGAGTAAAATATAAAAAAAAAACTTATTTTTCCCAAAATCATCTAATTATAGACACTGATATTGTAATTAAGATCCGTTTTACCTCATATTAAAATTTTTAGCATTGAGTCATAATGCGTTAAAGGTAAAGACTAGCACCATATTAAAATTGTTTGAATGATGTTGACCAAATGAAACGGTGATCTCTGTTTTCTAATTAAATTGAATCAATTTCTTTGCTCAGTTTATGTTGGCCTTAAGGTTTTACTTTAAAGATTTTGCAAATGAAAAAGATATGAATATGTAAATTTAATGAATATTGTAATGGAATAGAAATAACTAAGTTAAGTAAAAACCAACAAAAAAAAAAGAAGTATGAGACTTATTTTTAGAGAATATTATGTTGTTCTTTTCGGTATGAAATTTTTTTTTTCCTAATATTATTCCAATATTCATGGGAACACGTTTATTTCGATACATAATATTCATTCTATATGAATCTTATTGGATATTTGTAAAACTGCTGCTGTGATGTTGTGTGAACCCGTCAACGGGTATCGTATACTAAATTCAGGAAGAAACTTTTCAATATTTTATATATGTTTGTTTGCGTATTTTTTAAATATTATGGTTGATTAGGTCCAGTAATGTGGTGTATAAATTATAAACATTGAGAAAATTAGATGAGAAAAAAAAACTGTATAATTCATTGGAATACCTAATGAGATATTAGAGAATGAGAACAGTTTTCTACAACGGGTTAAATGGGATTTATTTGATTGTTAGTTATTTCTAATTTGTGCAATGATTAATGGGAACATAATGTATTTATGTTTAGTTATTTCATGAACATAAATCGGTCATTATTCTCAATGGGCAATTTTGAATTCAATTTTCCCTACCCCCCATGATTCATTAATTTTGTTTAATTGATTTTCCGGTATAATACACGATCACTTTTATGTTCTAGTGTATTTCAATGATTAATTCAATTTGTATTGATGATCGTAGACGTGATTTATTATGATGCATTTCAGCATAAAATTGATCATTGTTGTAAGTAAAATTCAAATACTCGTCACTTTCTGCAATCTTAAAATTGTACACTTAACCGCCGTGGGGAATATGATCAGCGGTAATGTGATCATAATTAAGTATTATAGTTGAATAATGTTGGCCGTTTTTAACACTAATTAATTGATTAAATGAATTACATTTTGAGCATATTATAATTATTCTAAAATTAAATTAGAATAAAGAACATGTATCACTTGTGTCGTTGATTTGACTTACATGAAATTCATTAAGAGTCCACTATACGACTGTGTACATTTGATTTATATTAACCGAGGACATAAGACACCGTTACAAAAAAAAAATAAAATAAAATAAAAATTCGTTACGTTCATACGCATTATATAATTTAAATGAGACTATGTGACACATTGTATCCACTTGTACTTAAGTACGTAGTTATTCTATTAATGGAATGTATTTATTTCTTATAATTTCATCGATTTTGTTGTACCAATTCCCCGATATTTAATTTCCTTGCAATTATTTTGTGATTATGTCAACACAAACAATTTGGCTTTTGATCTTCACACCGATCTTCATTTAAAATATTACACAGGGGGTCATATACAGAATGTATTTTCTCTTTCACCATACATCTGTGTTATTTAAAACGTCAAGTTACTCAAAGTTTTACAAATTCGAGTGAAAAAAAAAAATTCTTAAGCAAAACTACCCGATTGATTTGATCTCTCAAGGCTTTCGATTTATCGTTATTTAATTCTGTTGTTGTTCGATGTTTTGACGTTTAATTAAATCCCGGGATAATAAAAAAGAAACCGCCATTAATTATGATTTTTAGTCGTAAAACGAGAAAAAAAAATACACACACACTCACCTGAACTAATTGAAATGCTTATCCTTACGAATGATGTACTTAGCTAAAATTAATCCAAAAAACTAATTGAGAAATTACGTCTTATTTTAGCGAATAATTTAAGAAAACAACAATAAGGAATATCACATACAGAATAATAAATGACTTAATTATAAATTAGAAATTCTATTAAATATTAATATTAAAAATGTTGGGCTATAAACTAAGACGATCGATATGCCATTTGACAATTAAATAAAAACTGAGATTCTTCACTTAATTAAAAAAGTATTAAATACAACTAAGGAACACACTGAACGCTAGTTGTGTTTCTTATTGAATGATGAGACGATAACTAATGGACCAATTCTTAATAATTCCACCACTTCGGATACCACACAGAAATGTTGTAGAGTTTTGGGGTATTTGTTATTGAACGTTTTATGGGTCCTCTACCAATATCCCCTTTAAAGAAACGGTTTTTTTTTTTGTTCTATTCTGAATAGAAAGCCGAATAAACTACTGAATTCTGAATTAGATACCTTTTACTGTTACACAGGATAACACTTTTATGATTAGACAGAGATAAAACCCGAATCAAATAGAAACATAAAATAAAAAAAAAAGTTCTAATATACTAAAGTTAATTATATTTTGTTCTGCTCGGGGAAGGAAAAATAATATGGTGGGAATAACTTGGCCAATGGCCAAACATCGCATACCTTTTAAACGAATAAGATTCTAAATTATTTGGCGTTAATTTTAATTCTCTATTCTCTT
Organism: Coboldia fuscipes; assembly: GCA_001014335.1. NCBI lineage: Eukaryota > Metazoa > Arthropoda > Insecta > Diptera > Scatopsidae > Coboldia > Coboldia fuscipes. The sequence continues at coordinate 47,103 of JXOR01000216.1, forward strand.
GTTGTTATCTAGTGTATCCCATAATAATAGGAGACGTAGTAATGTAACACACGGTTGGCACACACCTATCAATTGTATATCAAATCTTTTGAGGATTTCGTTGGTTAATGTAAATAACTTTGATTAATTTTATTATCTTTATGGAGAAAATGATCTTATTATTCGATTATTATTATCTTATTTAGGATAATCAATGAGGAATAATTCTAAATTAAATCGTAATAAAATAAAAATTCTGGCGTTGACTTTAATAATTACCTTGAGATTTTAATTAGACCAAATTGAATAGTGTTATATTAGCACATTTATGCATCCACAAATAATATGAATATGAAATTGTTGGTGATTTAAAAACATTCCGAGGTATATTATCCCCCAGTTTGTTCCCTTTATTTTTATTCTCTATTTAAAATAATAAAAATATAAAAATTTTCGAGTGAAACTATACAATTCGTAATCGGTAACCTAAATCAAAATGAGCAAATAAAAAAAAAACGATTTTACTCACATCAAGATCATCTAAATTGTCAGTTGTCCGCAATTAATGTGTAACGAAAGATTGACTGCATTGAATGGTCTCTGCTGTAATAAAATGGGTGAGAGAGGGAGAAAGAGGGAATAAGATCAACCTAAAACTTTTAGTGAAAATTGTGAACGAACCTCCAATTAATGAAGTGAAATATTAAAGTCAAGGTGATAAGAAAAATCAAATAAAAAATTTTCATTTGAATTTTAAGAAAATTTGAATATTCATTTGGTATATGAAGAATTGAATTGATTAAATTTTAATTTGTTTTTTTTTTTTTTTGTTTTCTTGTATTTATCAAACTGTTTTGATTCATTAATTTGTTTGGTCCACCTGTCGTATTGATTCATTTGGTTTAAATTTTAACGAGATTGAGAGAAGATAGTAGCTAAATGAGAGTGGATTAAATTGAACATAAAGTATTCTTCTTCGTTCTCTTATTGTTGTAATTATATTGTATCGAAGCTAGGTGGTTGGCTGTTTTGAGCTAAGCAACATAATTCGGCTAGAGTTCGTATTAATGAAAATTTGATGGAAATTCAGCCACATGATCTTTCAGTTCAATATCTTTACGATACAAATTTTTATATTCTTTTTATATTTGAATATTATTTTTTTATTCTGTTTAAAAAGATTCAATGTGACGGTGGATGGCAGTGCAAAGTCATGATCCAATGAAACTATTAGACGTCGAAAGCAAATCAAAATAATAAAAAAAAGAAAAAGAAAATCTAAAAGCCAAAATGTTCAAATATTTAAAGATTTTTTTTCTCTCTTTTCTATTTTACAATTTCAGCTGTATAACTTGAGTGGTTTTAATTCTAATATTCTATCATTTTTGACTTGGGGAGGGTAGAAAAGCGGTGAAAATTATTTGCTGTATATATATATAAAAAAAAAACTAATATTCTTCAAGTATGAAATGTTTGACGTCATTATGATTCGAAGTGAGAGAACACACGTGGGATGATATATTGAATCTGTAAGCTAGTTGCGGTCCCAATGATCGAACAGAATGTAAAGAAAATCTACTAATTTCCTTTTGAAAATAAAAAAAATATGATTCTTTTCTAATAATTTTCCTCACACACTTTTCCACGTTTAGATTCTTTAAAAGAAAAAAATTCTTCTATTAGTTAGAAGTTCATTAATGTGTTTGCCGTTTTCAGTTTTAAGAATAAACGTAACGAATTGATTTTTCTTATTTGAAAAAAAAAAAAAGAAATGAATTTATTCTTTGTGCTTGTAAATTAGCCATAGAGAAGCGACCACGTTTACTGTATTTTTTCTTTTTCGAAAGGAAAAAAGAAAATAATTTTCTTATAGAAAATGATAATAACACGAAACAGTTCAAATTAGATGCTGGCGGCATACCAAATTATAAATGAAAATCGGTTTTATATTTTTGTTAATCCCAATCCATTCGGTTAAATTTAATAGGGGGAAATCCATTCGATTGTTCTTTTGGAGGCTGTTACCGACGTAACCAGTTGGGTTGCATCTTGATAAATTCCCACATTTGCATTTAAAGTGTGAGAATTGAAAATTTATGAAAAGAAAAAAAAAAATTTGTAATAAGAACGTTGCCATAAATTGAACGAATATAGCGTCTTATTTTAAACAAATGACCTGCATTTGTGCATCCTTAAAATATTTATAGAATAATTCATTTTTTTTTTTCTGTATTTTCTTTGTTCAGGTCCCCAGTTCCTCAAAATCTCTTTTTCATATGGGTATCACTAACTGAAAACATGAATGCATTAATAATCTTTGCTTTAAACAAGAGAATTAAAAATCATTTAATAAGAATTAAAATGTTCACATTTAAAATCATATATTCATACACTTGAATTGTATTTTCAGGTCCATTTTTTTTATTATTTGCATTACAATTCAATTGCCAAGAAAATCGTACAGCATTAAATCAGAAATTATTATTCTTTTCGTTAGATTTATCTCGAATTCATATGAAAATTATTATTTCTGGCTAGAGATGAACATAGTTATTAGCTTTTATGATTACATTTGAATAAAACTAGTAATAATAAAGACATAAAAATAAAACGAAAAATATATTCTCTTGTTTAATGATTTAACAATTTAATTATGATTAACAGTCAACAATGTGGTGATCACTCTATTGGTTAGTAATTGTGATGAAAAGTTATTACAATTTATGTTTTATGAATATTTCATAATTTAGTTGATGAGACATTTTTTGAATAAAAATTAAATGGAAAATTCGTAACAATTTGCATAGATTTTTGGTTCCTTTACATTAGAGGTGATTACGTTCGTTTATCTTGACTCGTTTGTCTTCTTTTTTGATTTTTCATTTCTGCTCTCTCTCTTTGCTATACTACACACACAGTGTGGGTGGACGGAAAACGTCATCTAGTAAAGATTTTTTTTTTATATAATTTCAATTCTGTCTTACGAATAGTTTAACCTTAACTTTTATGAAATATTCACAACGTCTTTAGAGAGTATAGAAATTGTTTTTTTTTTTTTTTTTGTACGTGTAAATTCATATTTATTTTAAACAAAATTTTAATTTTAGCACGTTTTAGGAGTGAGTAGTCAACGGGCCTAAAAATGATATTGAATCAGTTGTTTGATTATTATTATTATTAGTATCGTTCTTAATCGATCGTATACATTATTTCTATATCATATCTATAGGGGTATATACTTTATATATTTATCAAGGGAATGATATATGTACATATGATTAGTTTATACTTTAAATAAAGAAAATTTTATGTTAGAAATCAGGAAGTTTATATCATGGTGACAAAACGTTTAGTTGGGAAATATTTTGTTATAGTAATAATGTCTGGATTCAATGTTTTAGTAAAAAAATAAAAATAAAAGAATCGTATTATTTTGATTCAGGGACGACACACGAATTAACCGCTAAATGGATCGGTGGGTGATCTATAACTGATCTACTAATTTTGAAATAATGAATATTTAAAGATCTTGGCCCTGAATTTAGTTTTTAGTTATTATTTTCAATTTTTTTGTTGGGTTCTGTTTGAATGACTGCTGATATTCGACAGATAAAATTAATTTTTTTTTTTTGCTGTTGTTAAAGTGAGTTAATTACATTAATCCATCAGTTGTAAGAGGAATTCAATAAATTCAGAGATGTTTTTTTCTCTTATTCGCATTAGTCTTGTTATTTTTTCTATTTTCTTTTTGATTCCCTGTATAAATCGACGTTGTCTTTTGGGATGCGAATAAAAATTCGAATATTATTTGTTGATTTTACGCTAAACTGTGATTTATGTCTCACTATAAAAACATAAATTGATAGTTATTTGCTTGGCTTTTGTTTAATTGAATATCAAACTGTGTTAGTTTTGTTTAAATACATCCCACTTTTTATTAATTACTTATTAATGGTAATTAATGAATGGGATAATTACAAATCATTGATTTAAAATTGAAATAAAAACGGAAAAATAATCATTTAAAATATGTTACAAATTTCTATAATTTTCTTTTGTTTATAATAAGATGAGAATTGTAACATATTGAAAGTAATTTTAATGGCAAATACTAATTGTTAATAATAAATATTTGGTATGTTAAATTGATTATTGGAATAAATTATTAATAGAAATTATTTTTTTTTTCGGTTAATACACACATTTCAAATAAACAGCCCCCAAATGAGAATAAATGAATAGTTTTTTTTGTTGTTGTGGGGCTATTTGAAACGTCTTCAAATCAATTAAGATTGAAATAATATTTTTTTTGTACATAAAGATCAAACATACGGAAGAAAATTGTTTTCAATGAAGATTTATTTATTAGTTAGTTCGTAACGGATTTTTCTTTAATGATTTTCTATTAATTGTATTGTCAATTGATCAGTTGAGTGTTTCCCTTTGTTTTTTATTTTTGATCCTCGAATCGGATAGTTGTGGAATTTTGTTAATTATTGTTGCTATGAATATCCATGAATGAATATCAAAGGTTTTTGCTAAAGGTATTGAGAAAGTATGATGTTTTTAATAGTCAATATGAAGGTGGTTATTAAGATTGGCGTAACAAAACGTCCAATGTTGATTGATTGATTATTTACTGAAAGGCTATAATTTATCACATCGAATGTTATGAAATATTATGTATTTTATCAACGATATACACTCGTTGAGAAATTTTTTGTTATGGAGTATTGTGGCGGGTTATTATATTTTATGTTTTAGTTGTTGGCTACCATACAGAATTTCCCTATGAACGTAAGAGGTAATTTACAACTAATTTTAGACATTCAATGTTGAGAGTTCAAATTCTCAGACTTATGAGAAAAATATTCATATGAGATATCTGGTTTTGTTACTTTTCTTTCGCGTGTAGCAGAGACCACTTTCTTTTATAATCCCCCCACAGTCTTACTGTATTGAACTAATGAATAACAAAAAAATATTGGTTGATGACGAATCTTATACAATTTAATGGAATGTTCGGTATGTTTTTTAAGGAGGTAACAACAGTAAGCAATTAAAATTTGATCTACTGGTTTAATTTTCTCAGAATTTCGGCATCTTTTTTTTTGTTTTTTAATATTTTTTTTTTCTTAAATGAAAAATCAAAGATTTAAATGAATAGTACAAAACACGGGGGATTGAATTCTACTTTTGTTTTGTAGTTTTTGTTGTTTACTCCTAATCTGCTTACCTTATGTGAATTGTAAAACATTAAATTGAATCTGGGTAACAAACCGTACAAGTACAGACAAAAGGCAATTTAAATTTTAATTTGATCTATTAGTTCAATTCTAACACCTCGTATTTTAGTTATTTTCTTATTTAATGACGGAAATTTCACATCACACGATTTTCATCTGTTAAATTATGATGTTAATAAAAATGGCAGTGAATGCTATATAAACATAGTAATGTTTTTCTTTGGTGTTAAAGTTAAATTATTTTTATTATTATTCAAATATTGTGACATGTGTACGGATTTTCCGTTTTTTTTTATTTTAATAATTTTTATTTTAAAATTGAAAGTTTTTTTTTTGTCTTATTCTTGATGGCATAACAACAACCGATTGGTTTAAAGAATGACTAATTTACATGCGAAAAAGGAGGAAAAAAAAATCTAAAGAAAATTAACAGGCAACTAAAAGTCTTAAGGAGAACCGGAAATAATTAAGGCAAATAAAGATTGTAATCGAATGATTCGTAGAGTATAAACAATTCTGTAAAAGATTGTGAATGAATTTTAAAAATTCAATTGAAATTTATTTCGAATTTATTTTTATTGAATCCAATTGATTGCTATTATTCATTCGTTGATGTGTGAGGGGAAATTAAAAATGATTTTCATTGAAAATTGAATTTAAGTAATCAATCAGTATATTTAGTCCTATAAGATTTCAAGTGGTTCAATGTACGATTTGTGTTAATTGATAAATATCGTGTACACACAACATACACTTTGACTGTTTTAGTTTTTAAATTTTAATTCTGTTGTATTTTACAACTGTGAAACGGTGTACTTCGTTTGATGTTGATCGTATTCTTATAATTTTTCCCTGATGCTGAATGTTGGTATCCACAAATATTACATCTGGATGATGTGCCAATACCGTACGATAGTGAAGAGAAATTGAAAAAAAATCAACATCGTCAGTTGTTCATTAATAAATGTATTGAATTTTTAGTTTTAATGGCAATCGGCAACAGAAGTCTGGTTCTGTATTTCAATCCAAATGGTTTAGTTGAAAATTACATTTTATATTTTTACTTCTGACATCAGAAATTAATAGTGAAATATATTTTTTTTGAGTATTGATGATATTAATGGTAAATTATAATCGGCTATGAATGTTTTAATTTAAAAAAGATCAATATTTTCTTAAAGAAGCTAAATTAATGACAAAGAAGAAAATGTTTTAAATATACGAGAGGCAAACTTTAATTGCTGAAAGGAATTGGTTTGATAACGTAAAGCATTACACTTAATAATGGAATGTATTTAAGTTGATTACTTCTGGAGGATCATGATCTATTGAATTAATAAATAATGGCTCACACATTCTTGGTTTTAATTTTAAATTTCCAGTTTACTGGCAATTTTTATTTGAAGGATATTCCTAACGTATTTCTTAATTTTATGTTTGTTACTCCATCTATATGGGAAATACTGAAATTAATACTATAGATAGCTAGAAAGTAGGCGAACTCTGCTGTTTAAGAGACAAATTTAACGCCTACTGATAGACAATTTAGCCATACTTTCTGTAGTATTTGAAATTTTAACTGGTAGATGGCATTGCGTTCTGTAATTAAGTGGAAAATAAAATGTTTAATGGTTGTATGTATAAACTAAGGGACTGTTAATCGGAGACTTCAGTATATAATTACAAAAAACTGTGGAGAGAAATAATCAAAATCGTTTTCACCACTCATAAGCTGTAAAACGAAAATTAGACGAAGTATTCGAATGATTGATTATGGGATTGTTAAACATAAAACAAAAGTAATTCAAGTCCCTGTAATTACATTGTGTTGATCTATTGTGTTCATCTATTTTGGAAGGGAAATGAATAGATTTCTTGATGTCCCTCAGTAAAAGTGGAATTGATTTCAAATATTGACTCGGTACTTGATGTGAAAGTGGCCAACTAACAATTTGGTCCATATCGAGATGAGAGAAAAAGGGTTGCCATATCACTATCACATACGTGGTATGAGTGACATTCCAAAACACATTTAAACCCGAATATGCAGTTTATTTGAACTCAACGAATAGAAAAAAAAATTGAAGTGAAATAATGATTTTTATTTTCAACGTTCCATACAGTTCGAATGAATAGTCAACTAACGAGGTTTGGTAATTTAAGGTTCAAATTTCAAACAGTTTTATGCTGGATAAATGAGACTGGGTGGACATTTTTAATTCAACATAACCATACATTCAACCATAAAAACGGTGGTTTTATACAGAAATACTGAAATATTCTCATACTATGCATTATGATTATTCACCCCGTTGTTGTTGTTGTTGTGGCATCATTGACTTATTTTCTTTTTTTTTCCATTTCCATACATATCATATCGTATATTCATATGTAGTATTGTCATACTGTGGCTTATTGAAAACTAGATATCTCACATTACAACCATAAAATATAACAGTAAACCGATAGATGATGATGATGACATCATGTGGAGAGTTTAATAAATCGAATGTAACCTTAGCTGCTGCTAAAGAAAAAAAAAACAATTTATAGAGAAAATTCGTTAAATTGAGTTGGAAAAAAAATACTGTGGAATGCATGTGGTTACAGTTCAATATCAATCATTTGGCATTGGGGGAGAAAACGTCAATTGGGAATTAAAATAATTAAGAAATTGATACCAAATTTTAATGATGGCTGATGAAAATGGAATAAACAAATAAAAAAAAAAAGTAAATTCTTCCAATCAAACGATTTTATTACAAAAAAAAAAAAAAAATGAAATTAAATTTTAAAATCCGTTCAATTGGAGTGGTTAGTTTTTAATTAACCGGTGACCAATATAACACAGAGAAAAATTAACTTAATTAACACTATTAATTGTTTTGGGTATCGAATTTAATGGATGGATGCCACATAAAATCGTTACATAATGCATTAAAATAATACGAAGTATATAATTCAGTGTTTCATGTTTGGTATACAATTGAAATTAATGTTTATAAATACAATAATTCCATTATATGCAATATGCATTTTAATATGGAAACGAAATGGAATCATAGAAATTGGTGTTTGTCTCGTAATTTTATTTGTGTGATGGTTATCAATCAATATGAATCCCCCATCGTCATCGTATACAATGTGTATCAAAGGGTGTGTTTTATTTGCCACCAATTCATTTGTTTTTCATTTAAAGTCAGATATAGTCAATTTCGAATATGGTCAGTAAATGAAGAAAAATATCTGTATTATGTTCATTTAAATAAAAGTGTAGCTAGATACTCGTAATACTATGGATAAGTAACATGTTGAACAAGTATCGGTGATATACCATCACATTATACCAATGGCATCAAATTCAAAATGTGTGTGTTCTGTTATGGTCAGTAACAAAAAGCTAATTATTTTATCCTTTTTAGTTTTGGCCCCACCTTGATGTACTCGCAAGTTTTTCATATTAATGTTCACATATAAAACGGTTATCGTAATACAAAAGTATCGTTATAGTGTTGAATTAAAACCAAGAATGGTTAAATTTGCTACAATTATTTAGCAATTTGTTCGTGTTTTTTTTTTATGTACCACCTTTAACGGATATGGCAATAATATTTCATTTTGGAATTAATGCATGACCATTCCGGTTAAATTCCAGTGGATTTACACATAAATTTCATAATTTATATTCTGAGAACTTAACACCTTTCCATTATATTGGCCAACATCAGATATTTTTATATAGAAATGATTTCTATTTCATTCATTTTGTATTTAAAATTTCTATTTTTCTATTGTTCTGTTGTTTTTCCGATGTTTTTTTTTTCTCCATTTATATTTCTGTTCTATGTAGAACATGTTGTTGTGTTCAGTTGATTTTCTTTCACATTCTTTTTTTATAAATCTCACTTTTAATTTAATTGAAAATTATTGTTGAAAACACGCGTTTGCATACAATTTCAATCTTATTGGGGGTGATTAGGTTCTTCATTGTTATTATATTTCACCACTTACTCTCATACTCAATGTTATTTTTCTTGTATTTTGTTGGTTGCCAATGGAACAAATCCTTATACATTTTTCATTTCCATGGAGGACATGAGTATGGAATGAATAAAATGAAAAAAATGAAGAAGAAAAGGATTCGTTTGGTTGGCAATCAGAATAAGAGATACCGAGGGGCTGTTGTGAAAGTAATCATTTTTAAGTGGATGACCAAAGTTAAAAAAAAAAAATAAAATGAAATAAACGAAGAAAATCAGAAGAAGTCTGTATGCTATTTGCATCATTGGGTGGCTATTGGTTCCTAGAATGGGTGAATGAATCAAAAAGGTTTTCTATTTTCTTAAATAGGAAAATGTGAGATGGTAATTTTGATGTTATTATGGTAAAAAGAAAAAGAAAACGTTTTTGACAATCTCATAGATTGAACAGTTCTTTCTTTTTTTCTGGTTTTACATAATGATTTAATCTTAATTTGGCTTGAGCCAGTAATATAAAATCATTTGACCAGACCACAACTACTGTATACCTTAATCCAATATAGTAAATTGATAGGTCGATAATGAAATATTTTAAGTAACAACTTAGAATTGTAGATGCAAATTGATTAAGAAAGTATAGGAAAGAAATAAACGTCATCTTCTATTTTCTTATATCCGGGGTATTCTATAAGGAATTTGATCTGTGGAAATGTACAGTTTCAGTATTATAAAAAAGAATTTCAATTGAATTTCCCTAGAGGATTAGACAAACGAATATAGTTTTTCTTAACTTCGTATTTGATAGCGATACATCTTAAGGATTAGATGGTATCCAAAGGTACTTACGATTACATTGAAATGTTTGTGAGTTTTTTAAACCAGTTAGTGTATTAAAAATGTGTAACAGGTGAAAATCCCCTTGGTTATGTTTAATGCAAATTTATTTGTGACTGGAAAGTGTAACGATTCCGTTGATGATGACCCATCATCTTGTTTTAAACGAATCACCCCAAGTATTTTTCATACACGTACTAAGAGTTTCATTGAATTCAGTTCATTAAACTGTGATTAAAAACTAGTTTTGTTATCATTCTTCTAATTTATTTCTGTTTGGTAAATTAATTGTTACAATGTTGACACAAACAAATTGTCTAATTAGATTATGAAAAGATAATTAAATATTCTTGATGAAGAATATTTTTTATGTTTTTGTTAGTTTGATTGTTTCTTATTTAAATTATTGGAGTGTGGATAGAAACCAAACAACTGTGCATAGATTCAATTTGAATAAATTGAAGCCAATTAAATTTAATTATAATAGAAGTGGTGATGTGACTATATCTCATGTAATTTTGGTATAGAGTCTGTATGACGGACGATAAAATTAAATATCTAAAAGTTAACTGTTGGATAAAGGAATCCTTCTATTTCTGTATGTTTGACTGTTGACAACATAATTCAATGGAAAATTTCATGAACGACCAGTGTCAGCAAAAATATTTTGATTAAACTACATAAAATTGAAGTTACATTGTTGGTGAGTGTTTCATGGTATATTTTGTTTCGAAATATAAGAAGTTATAAACATTTAAAGTTTAATTTACCTTGAAAAATGTTTTGGTGCTTTTATTATTTTCAAATTATGCAAATCACTGTTGATAATATCATGACAAAATATCAAATAATATTTATGTAAACTATGGTATGCATTCTAATTTTACGGAAGGACACTAAAACGAGAGAATTATAAGGAATAATTTTCTAATTGACAAAATGATTATGTTACATTACACTACAGATTCATATTTAATATTGAAGTGAATCATGACCAGAACAAAATAAAAACCGATTATAAAACAATTAAATTGTTATAGATGAATGCCAAGTGGATGGGGAGGGCAAAAGGACCAAATAATGAATTTTATTTGAAAAACTTCAGTTTTAATAATTTCAATTCGTTCATTTGTGGGGTACACAAATCGGATGAACTGTTGTTAACATTATTTGAATATTCATCAAGAGAGTAGATACCAATAGAGATAGAGAGAAAATATCATTTTAATTTAGCCACGCGTAATTTTAAATAGTCCTTTTAATGGTATGTATTGTTTATATGTTTGTGTATAGGGTCTCTCGCCTATGAAAATCAAATGAAAATCGCATAGGAACAAAACATAAAAAAAAAACTGATAAACTTTAATTTATTCATAACACTTGGTTGAACATTATTACCGATTAATATTCAAAAATATTCAAACTAAAATTATGCATAATTTTAGTTGTTTGTATGGTGTTGATGCTTAATAATCGTTATGTATTATTACTTTCATACTGATCGGCTCTTTAGTCCATTAACAGTTTTTGTTCTTTGACTGTGAATGCGTTTTTTATCCTTCAATTTGTATGATTTTTTTTTTGTGGGTTTTCCATATCAACTGATTCCTCATCGTTATTAAAACATATTTCATGTAAATTAAATTATGACATGGACAAACGCCTCGTATTATTATCATTTTATTATACTCTCACCAGTTTATTAACAAAATACAAATTCATATCTTGTTCTATGTTGTTTTGTATTTTGATGCATTTAATATGAATCGACATCTCGTTTGACAATTGATGTACTTGAATGATTCTGATTGATTTTTGTTCGTTGAATTTTTGTTTTTACTGCGTATGTTTCTGTTCTTTTTGATATGATTACATAATTTTAATTAACATACATTTCATAATCCTCCTGTATATCATGAAATGGTAGGAAAACTATTGCTAAAAAGGAAATGTATAGTGAATGTGTTATGAAATTGGTGAGAGAAACTTAAAAGAAAACAAATTTATGGTTTTCCTTTTAAAATTTTCACGTAATCATCCACGTGATGGTATTTCTTTTTGTTACATATTCATATATGAAATAATTTTACTGTTTTCCTGTGAAAATTTACAGTGAAAGTTTAAAACAATTAGTATTGAATTTAAGTAGTTTTATTTGAATATCAATGAAGTATCTTTTAATTGCTTCAATTGTGATATTTATCATTTTCTAAGAAATTTATAGAAATTCTTTCACTAAGAAGTTCCTGTGAAGCACCATAAAATTGTAGATACCTTGTTGACAGCATTTGTATTAAAATTAAGCCGAAAAATAAGAAATTTATAACAAAGGTATTTCATAGAATAGTCAAAGTGTTTGTAATGCATTCAATTAAATGGAAATTTTGTTTTGAATTTTCAACGGTTTTCCTGTATTTATATTCAATTGTGAAATAAAATCATATTGGATGGGATTTATATCACCTCAACAGAATTTCTTTAAATAGTAATGTATCAGTTGTAATCATAATAATAGTTGATGGCAAAACTTGATTCTATAAAGTACTTTTATGCTATATTATCTGTTGATGTTTATAACACTTCAAGTTAAATCGAAGTGTTATGGATGAAAGTTTCTTTTACTTTCTCATAGAGAGTCAAGTGTTCAAGTACTACTAAGTCACAATAATTCCATAGTAATTGGCCGCCCTCCGGTATAAGTTAAGAAACATGCAATCAAAAATGATGAAACCAACATAATACTTTCAAATTGTTTTCTGCAATTTCCATGCACTTATGACTTCTTATAGTTTCTTATGGATTCTAGGAAATGAACAAATTTTCATTTTTTTTTTATTCTGAATCTTTTATTTGATATCAAAATGAGAAATGTTTAAAAGAAATTTTAGTTTGAATTAAATGAACAGAAATCTTAATGTTAGGGGATGAGAAGGTATAAAAATCGTGAAAGTTTCAAACCAAAACAAATTACCATACAAAGAAATGTCATTTTAATAAAAAGTTTAGTTTGTTCACTTCACTGTGATGTTTCCTATATGATCCCTAACAAGTTAAATAGCTAACAGTTAAATTGAGTTAGGATTTTATGGTGTCCTCTGCAACTTTTGTTATTCGATTTGAATAAAAACTGTAAGTAAAATCAATCAGTTGAGTTGATCATTAGTCAATAAGGTGGGGTTGATACGAAATTTGTATTGATATCGATTTGATGCAATATCATTGATCTGATGTAATCCGATTCATTACATCCGTTATGTTCGTAACTATCATTTAGTTTTAAATTACCAAATATCATCCAATTTAATACCATTAAAAATGGTCGAACGATCCAAAATATAAATAAATCTGCACAAAAAAACATCAGAATTATACCCGAGATATTATTGCACAGTGATTTTTCACATTTCAATCTCCTACTGTACCACCCCCGCTCAGTTACCTTGCCAGATAATAAATTAATCTGTGTAATGTGAAACGATATTCACAGATCTCTTTCTCTCTCTCTCTCTCTATCTGAGTTCAGTGTGGTAATTTAGCAACAGTTGTTGTACTATAACTATGGTAAAATGGTTTTAACAAAAAAAAAAAAAATGAACGTCCATTGGTCATTGGTAGATACAGAAATAAATGGAGTAAACTAAAAGAGATGAACTTTGTATAAATAAAAAAAAAAGAAAACACACATACAAGTCAACAGAAAAATATCAGAAATCAATGTGAATTTTATACAAAACAACATTTGAATAACTAAATAGAAATATTCCGTTTATATACCGGATGGATAACATGGAATGAGATTCAAAATGAGATCAAGTAATTGGAAAATATGTTAATTCGTAGTGGAAAAGCAATTTTCATTTAATTAAAACAAATGATTTTATACCGATGATGGTGAATATAATCTGCTTTCAATGCTAACACTTTTGTATATGATTGTGTTGACTGCAAATAAACGAAGAATTCACCATTTGAGTTTTTTTTTTGTTTTTATACTTCTACACTAAACCCCGGGGAAACTTGGTTGATTTGAATGTGTGACGTGGTGGTTTTGTACCCTATTTGATTGGTGATAGCATAGAAAACGGTAGGATACACACGACCCAAATAGAGTTCATACCGAGTCAGAAGTCACTGACAAAGTAGTAGATGATGATTTGAACATTGAATCATTGTATAAGATGAAAAACACATCAACCTTCAAAATTAACTTGTGTATATGATAAGAGACAAAAACAATGATAGTTGGACCTAACAACAAGGCAAAAAGAAAAATTGAAGATTCATTCCTATAGACTGTATAGAGTGATCCATAAGAAATATTTAACGAATGGTAGATGAATTATTTGGAACCAACTGAGCAAAATTGTATAAGAATTGATAACCTCACACCCCAAATTTAATGAGGAAAATATATTGTTTGTGTGTGTATGTGAAACAAAAACCTCTCATAAACACGGGGCTCATACATTGATGGTGTACAACAACAAAAATTATGTAGAACAAAAAGCGGATATAAAGAGCGACAGTATGAATTATTTGTTTGGCGCCTTTAAGTCGCGACCAGATTGAATGAACAACTCAATATGGATCAGTGTCGACTCTATCATCCACCATCCATATTATCCAACATCATCATCATCATCATCAGCATCATAGTCGTCTTCATTATTATTATCATCTACTTCTATCAACAGGGTACCAAATAACAATGTTAAACAAAACATACCAAAGAGCAACAGAGAGAGAGAGACACAAAAAAAAATATTGAATCTAATATGAATGTGTGACACATACTCATGATACCATACCACTTCAATCTATAATTCTCTCATTAAGTGAATAAATATAATATTTAACTTGTTGATTATTCGACATGGAAAGTATTCAGAGATCGGTTTTTATTACAAGGGTTGGTTAGAAGGCGATTGTTGTTGTTGTTGGGGGGGATGATCAAATATACAGTGAATTTTGATAGAGACAAAGCCATGAATTGATGAAGAAAGGATTATTCATTTTGTTATTTTCAGAATTTATTAACTCTACCAGATTGATATGGAATTATTATTTATTGTATTTTCTTATATGCTTTGCAATTAAGAAGTCATATGATGAGAATTCATTTTTAAAATGATGACAATCAAAGAGGTATACAGGGATTTTCTTAAACAATATGTAAATCAGTTTAATGTAGCATAACATATGTTAATCCTATTTCACTGACATTTGATTAACTGAATTTTAATTGGAAATTGATTATTTGAAAATTATTTTGACTGATTTGTTTAGACCTGTAATTAAGTGTTGAAATATTCGAAATTTTTTATTTTTTGGCGGGCTAAAGAAAAGCGTTTAAACGCTTTTGGATGATTTTCTCCAAATTCCAAGTGAAGGTATGCGCATTGATGAGGCTAGTCTCCCCTTTCATTGTACCATCGTTGTAGTGGTGGCATACCAAAAATTTTACAAATGAAATGAATCAAAAATGAAAAAAATGAAACACGAAATTCAGTGTCCCATTTTTACTGGAAAATTCAACAGGATTTTATGTCCTTGTCTAACACGATTGGCATTAATTTTAGTGTTTCATTTTGGTATCTATGCAACAGGGTGTTGGGGTACTTCATTAACTGATTACCCCACATTTTGTCGTTCTATCTTTTTCTGATTTCTTTGATTATATTTTTGTTCACTTCTTTCTTGTTGATCCCAAG
Source organism: Coboldia fuscipes (assembly GCA_001014335.1). Classification (NCBI taxonomy): domain Eukaryota; kingdom Metazoa; phylum Arthropoda; class Insecta; order Diptera; family Scatopsidae; genus Coboldia; species Coboldia fuscipes. The sequence continues at coordinate 62,853 of JXOR01000216.1, forward strand.
TAGAAGGAATTTCAATATTCTCCTGGTTCACTAAGTATTCGATTTTCAATTTTTGGAACGAAAAACAGTTTGGAGGAATAATTTTTGTTATGCAATCATATTTCGTTGATGGTTCTACTTACATATTTTGTTTTTCATTTGGGGGAGTTTTGATAGAATAAGTTTAGGCAACGGAATAAAATATAATTATAAAAATCTTTGTGGTTTACTTTCTGCACTCATTTGAAGTGACTTGCGATGAGTGTCAAATGGAGAAGTATGTCATAGAAACGAGGGTAGTCCAAAATAAAAATTCGTTGTGTTTAAAGATCACAGCAGTGGTAAAATAATCCATCTAACCACAAACGAATGTTTAGCTGATTTGGGGGGGTTGAGTTGGAGTAGAATAAAGTACCACATCAAAAACATAATTATTTTTACCCAGTATAATGGTAAAAATGGCATTTCAAATAAACAGGAATAAATGTACATAGTGTCTAACATCATTTTCCAATTATCATATGTTAGTTGACTATGAATCTCTTTGTTAACAACATAGCAATATTATATTATAATTTTGTATTTTTATTTTGGATACTTTCTATTGTTTATTAACATAAATGGAAAATATGTCACATTGGTTAGTGCCACCACTATCAAAAAATCAAAAATCTATTTTTTGGCCAATTACAAATGAGTAACATAACGAATATTATGTTTCCATGTAATTAGAGTGGTCATTCACTAACTGAGTAATTTAATTTTGTTCTCCCGTTCCTATCCGGAAACTCATTTGGTTTTTAGGGGTACGCTATTGTTGCTCACACCAAAAATTTTTGTTTAATTGGAAATAGATAAATTTGATTTCGTGGCCTAATTCGATTGGATTGAATAGTTTAATTAAATTTCAATTTTAAATAATTTTAAATCAAACGTTATTTGAATATTACTTAGTTGCAATTCATTTGGGTAGCAATACAGCACACGTAAATGATAATTTAATTTGAAATTCTTGGAATGATTTAATGCCTGAATTGTATTCATTGTATCACATTGTTAATTTATAGATATAATCACTTTCAGATTTCAATCATTTTCTATAGTCAAATGAATTAATTTCTCACTAAAACTGTTACCGAAACGAAGAAATTGAAAAATTTCAAGTGATTGAGATACAGTTAAATGTCTATCTGGTGTATTGCACAAACTGGTACGTTTGGTAACAATTAAATTTTAAATATGAATACAAATCACAAACAGAAATAGATAATATCAAAATCTATAATACTTTTTTTTGTCAATGCATAGAAAGAATTGTATACGATTCCAACATATGCATGTCAGTTATAGTTCATTAATGTGTTAAAGTAAAATTGGAACAAAATAATCTACCAACAATGAAATTCAAAAATTGTGTGAATTAAGTTTGCGCAAACGTCGAGTATTTTGCAAGATTTCAAATATCAACCATATGGTTATAATACAAAAAAAAAAGTTTAATATCGTATCGTTTCAACAATTTCTATTATTTCATTCAATCCATTTGTGATTTGTATTGAATAAAAAGAAAAGAAAAAAGATTCCACCTGTGAGAAATTGTCATTTGTTAAAGGTCTCATGTCAATGATAATATTTTATAATTGTCTGAAATTGTAACGGTTTTAGTCTTTACCACCCAATCCGTTGATATTCAGCTGGTCTGATTTTATTTCGTAACGTATAGTATAATAAAACCGTCGTACATAATTTGTTATCAGGACAATTTAAATCCATTTGGTGAAGAACACAATTAAATTTTAATTTATCAATCCTATCCGGTGTTGGGTAATCCAAGCTGCTGTTATATTCCTTGTAGTAAACAAATTAACCTTTTGGGGGTGGTGGTCAGTGAATAGACTGAGCTGGAAAAAAAAAAAGTTATCCGAGTAAAATCTAATTAAATGTGTCAATAATAAGAGTAATTACATATCTATACACACTTGGAACAATTTGATTTTGTTCAGTGAAATGGGTCTTTTACAATTGATTAAAATAATAAAGAAAATTTAATTGAGTGAATATTTGTAATTTAAAATGTTAATCGAAATACAAAGATAATTGAAATATAAAAAAAGTAGAACACACATACACAATGGAATTGAAATCATTGACTATGTGATTCCATTGTTTCTAGTTTCTTTTTTTTTCAACTTTCGAGAATGAGGATTTGAGGGGTTGAGGATGAACTCGAACAAAATGAATGAAAACATAAATGAGGGAAAATTCGTAATCAATTACATATAATATGTTTCAAATAATTTTTCATTAATACAAAATACCAAAATAATTTTTATTCAATTCTATGGATATTCCATATGGTTTACAATGAATTTCTTTGTTAATACAACGTATACAATGTGTTTGATTGGTTCTCAATTTTAAACAATATGAATGGAATTTTCTTAGAAGAAACAAAACAAACCAAAAAAAAAAAATGTTTATTTAACAAAACCGCATATAATTTTGGCCAAATGTATAAACATTAATTGTATTTGTTTGAAAAATTCTACCGAAATTCAGAAGAAAAATTTATGAAATGTAAAAATCCGTTAGTGGAAAACGCGTGAAAAGCACAAAGTGTGTGTAAGCAAAAAGACAAATTTCGTTGGAGATTGGAAGCGATTCAGCCAATGTACCGTGAAAGCGGCGGGGGCTCCAAATCATTGATATTTCAACCCCAACCAGCCGATGTTATTAGAGCGCATGGTTAGCCTTTATTCAATACATTGGGACCAATGTATTTGTTTCAGTTTTAAAATGCCTTTATTCCAACCATTTGTGTAATAATTTTATTTGGGGCTGGTGAAACCAAACAGAAAATACAAAAAAAAAAATGAAGAGAATTTCGTTTTTGAGGAGTTATAGAATTGGAAAGTGAACAAATAGAGGAATATTGAGGGAGAGGAAAGCAACAGTATGAAACTAGATAGAAAAAAAAAAGTCGAATAGAATACCATACAGTAGAATATACTTCAATTATAATTGTGTATGTGGCGCGCCGCACCCTAAAGGAAATAATCATAGTCAACTTTTATTTCGGTGATAAGACGCTGCCAGGCTAGACAGGTTCCAGTTGATTGTGAATGGCAAACCAACAAGTGGAGTCACCCACCATTTAGTTGTGCTTTAGACATTGTGAAATATTGACGTGGATTAGACTCGCTCCTTTTATTCGATCTATTTTATCTAGTTTATTGTCATCATTTTCTTTCTAATTTTGTTGTTTTTTTTCTTTTATTAATATTCCATTTGAAATTAACCAGAAAGATGTGAGAATATCAGTTAGTTTTTTTCTTGTGTTTTTCTATTTTCTGTACTAATTAAATTGATGATATTTAATAATTAAAAAGAGAAAGAAATTATTATTGGTTCAGATAATTACAATCAAATCGAATAATGAAGTTGATTCAAGTAAAAGTCAATTAATCTAAATTATTATAATTTAGTTTTAATTAGAGTTCAAAATGTAATTAATTAAACCAATTTAATTACAATTAATCATTGAATTTAAATAACAAAATTACTAATCGTCATGATTAATTAGTATTGTTCGTTCGTTTAATCAAATTATTTGGTTTTTAATACATTTTGAGTTTAACTATTCGTTTTTGAACAATTGCAATTACTTTTGTGATGGATTTCATTCTATTTCTTATTTATTTTACATTATGTTTGACATACAAGTGAATCCATAAAGAACTTTTTATTATTCAATTTAAATTTAAATGTTTATTATTTCTGTTAGTGTGTGCCAAAAATTTAATGAAACTACTTAGAACATGAACTGTTTTAGTAAGCAAGTTAAATCGCAATAAGAATTAATTGAAATATAAATTCACAATTCAAAAATGATTTAAAACTAAAATTCCGGTAAGTGGAGTAGATAGAGAACTATCTGTGTGTTATTTTTTTTTTTGTAGAAAAGGACTGTAATATCTCATAATAAGCCAAAATTCACACAAGAATCATTCTTTTGTGTTATCCTATTTGATAATCGTTATCATTACTCATTTTCTATTTTTCCAAAAAACGTAAATTTTATTTGGTAATTGTTGAATTAGTCCACGTATAAGTGTGGGGTTATTTTTGGTTTTTCTTTTTAAGTTCTCATTAATTCATGAAATTTTATTATGTTTCTGATACCTTCCCCATAGTTCGTTTTTAATAAATCCGTATTAGTAAATGTAGTCTAGAAGTTATGCTAAACAATAGCTGTAAAAAATAAAAACACGAATATAATATAATAAGACCAAAAAAAAAAAAAAAGTTTATACGGTAAATTCATCATGCTTAATAACAGTTCTGGTTTTATTTTTCGGTATCCATAATTGTAATCAGTTGGTTAATAGTGAAATATGGTTTACTATGTTGAAAATTTTATCGACATTTATACAGCATAGAACTACACAACGAATATAAAGCTAAAGTTAAAACGGTATAGAATAATGTATAGAGAAATGTATTCATAAATACATTACTTGACTAATGACAGTGAGTGGAAAACATAAATACCATTTCATTGGGGAGAAAATATTTTTCCCATAAAGAGGATTCATTTGACTTTCTTTTTTTTTTGTTCATTTATTTGGTTGATTCGAATCATATAACCAAGACAGATAAAGGGAAAAATAAAAACCGTAAGCAACAAATATATTCACCAAATAGAATAAAAGTACCAGTTTTCAATTAATCCCATGAGTCTTGTTATGAAGCGTTCAAGTCGTCCACACAAGACCGTGTTAAAATTATTTTATATATAAGGGAATAGTAAATTTATATTTTGGTGGACCTAAAAAGCATAAAGTAATGTAGTTCTCTATCATTTTGTAATGAGGAGGTTTGGGGGTGAAAACCGAGAACTAACAAAGAATAATGAAGCAAGAAAAACTGTTGTTTAACGGAAAAATTTCCCAAAAAAAGAAAAAGAAAGTATTATTAAAACATCATGAAAATAAAGATACAAAAAGCTTAGAGTTCAATGTAGCATGTATTTTTATAGGATATGGTTGTGCATTTAATGTACATAAATGCAGTTACTAACGTTTATGAAATTCATGATTTTAAAACCGTTAAATATTGAGAACTAAATATCATGAAATTTTCAATACTCCAACGCACGGATTTTCACCAAATGTAACATGAATGAGAATAAAAAAGAAAATTATGAATTTTCCTATTCACATAAATATCAAAGTGTCTATTATTTTGATAGAATTCATAAAAAAAAAAGAAAATTCGAAACAAATGTTGAAATTTTAAAAACCGAAAAACATAAGAGAGACACAGTACATTTAAACGTATTAGAGCAGTCAGCTAAATAAAAAAAAAAAAATAAGCGTAACGGTAAACGTTAAATGATAATGTGATTAAAAGTCCACACATCTCAAATGATATGCCATCGAAATAAAAATAAATGAAAGTAAGTAACAAATAAAAAACAGTGGAATTTTACTATGGCAAATATAATGTGAAAATGTTCTCTTGTGTGTTGCTTTAAAATCGCAATAAAAAAAAAAAACCAACAAAAGTATAAAGTAAAAATTATGTAGTATGCATATGAAAAGGCGAGAGAGGAAAAATGGTATTTTATGTTTCATTAATAATTCATTTGCATTTTATAAAAGGCACATCCTCTTTGATATTAAAACTTGTATCATATACAAACAAGCCAACACATTAATAACAAAAACAACAACAACAACAAGAAAATAAAGAGGAGGTAGATTGGGCATACATATGAAACACCGAAAAAAAAAAAAAGAAAGTAGAAGAAGAAAAAAAAGAAAATAATATTGAAATAAATATAGAATGAAATGTTCTGTTTATGAGAAACGAGAGGTGAATTGATGGGTAAACCAATAGAATGAAAATCGTCACGTAACATGCAAAGTTCCATTGTGTAATGCCATTTTTGTATATAATCAACTATGGATAGGTGTATGTGTGTAGTCAAGAATCATGTAGACATGAAATGGAAATTAATTAACTTTGAAAAAGTTAATGTTTGATAGAGCAACAGGCGACAATTTCATTGAGAATCATACTCAATTGAATTGATGGTAAAATTGGATAGCAGAAAACCAGCAGTTTTCATCAATTCGATAGACAACTATGAGAAATTTTCTTAGTTTTTTTTTTTTCGTTTTTCTGAGCAGTTTTGTTGTTTATTTTCTTTCTTTATTTTTTTTTTTTTGGCCAAACTCTCAGACAACATAAAGTTTTATCTGTTACCGTTCATCATAATGGTCGATCACATAAACCAGACTATCACAAAAATGTTCCGTGAATGAATGAATAAAACAAAAAGTTCACCGCCAAATGAGATCATTGAAGATTTACGAGGATCTTCACAATGTTTGAAGAGAATCCATATAATTTATGGGGTAAACCAATGGCAATAGAATAAAAAATTGTTGCTACTAAAGTTTATCACACCAAGGAAGTGAACATATTTAGGCTAAAAGTCTATGTTGGTCCATAAAATATCCAGTTATGTTTGTTATTAAAATTCTTTGCGTTAAATGAAAAGAAACAAAAATTGGGACTTTCTTTGGAAAACCGAAACAAGAAACATTTTTTTTTGAAGAATTAAAGTAGAACTGAAATTTGTTATAAATTATGTGCATAGAAGAAGATTACTTTGCGTTATTTTATACACAAGTATGATCAAAATAATAAGTATCAAATACATAGGACACATGGAAAATTATGAATTATAATAATGCTGTTTTCTGTTTTTTATTATTATTTTCCTGTTGAAAGCCGAGTGAAAAAAACGAAAGAATTAGATGGTTTATAGATGAAAATGTGATGCATCCAAAATAATAGAGAGATGAAATTGAAGGAAAATTCATATCACATACAATCATAATTCAGAATTTCATAAGAAAATTTTATACAAAATATTTTCTATAGATTCACATATTCAATCTTATAATTCAAAATGATGGAAATTATTCATATAATTCTTAGTTGTGAAAAGAATTTTCTTTTATTTTTTGTCCTCTGTGTATTCCATTTTTTTTTTGGGGTAATGATAAACTCAGTTGATATAATTCAAATTTCATAGTGAATTATACCAGAGTATATTGTCATTTATAACAGAGGCAAAAATAAATTATATTGATATTCATAGTCTAATAAAATTCCCATCACAGACAAATTGTTCTATAAGTTTTTCCTATGAACACTGAATTGCTTCAGTGGTTTAAAATTCATAATATCGAGGAGACAAAGTTTAGTCCAAGCTAATCGAAAACGAAAAATTTTCATCTGAAAATCAATGAAATATCATTTTTTGGGATAAACGAATAAAATACTAAAATGGTGAACAATTCATTGCATCGTGTATGGTAACAGTCACTATATGAAAATTATTAACGATCATAAAATATTATTAAAATTGTTATAACAATTCCAATATGAATGGCATTGACTGAGAGTATAATAAACTATTATATCTAATAGTTTTATGATGAAATTTATATATAAACGGACAATATTATGCAATTTATATTAATGTTATCAGTGGGATATGTGAATGTGGTGTAGTTTCCATTACAAAACAATAACAATTAGGGTTTTAGTTCCCAAAATTGTTTTTTTTATCGTAATAGACAAAACAGAGAATTATCTTCATCTCATGTAATGAAATTCCATTGTATTTTAAATTTTCCTTTTGTTTAACCATTTAATTTTCTGATTATGTCCTGATTCAACTGAGGCGGATTCAAACGAAAATAGAATAGAATTTTAAATAGATCAACCCTTATAAGTTTCTCTCTGTTGTATTACATATTCTGTCTATGAAAATGCATTTAGCGCACATATCATATTGTTTACCAAATTGAATATTTCATAATGTTAAAAAGCCACATAGAGAAACATAATATTATTTGATGCCATCATATGGGGACATAAGAAAATCTCCACATTATTTGTAATTCAGAAAATATTATTTTCCTTTTCTGTTTACGACTTTTAAATAATTGGTATGGGTTATGTCCCATTGAGAATTATCATATCCTCACCAATATCAAACGGATATGTTATCACCGAATTCTCTGGTGTTCTCACTCAATGAAATGCATTTACATTTTATAACATTACTATTGAACTTTGTTCACATATAACACATCCTCAAAAGATCATAATCATATAAGCTAAAGGAAAACATTTGAATTAAGATTTGTGGTATGGCCAAACCTATTTTGTCTAGTTTCCTGCGGTAGATGATAATGGATATCATCAGAGGCTCAAATGGTATTTTACGACAATTGAAGAATACCATACTGTTAGTTGCACTTATCTTTCTGGTTCATTGGTATGTTTTTCCACATTCAATCTCTGTCTCGGGTTTGTAGGTGAGAATCCGTTTGATTCGAGTCAGTAATTAAAATGAATTGCATTCAGAAATTCAAATGAAATGATAAAATCAATAAGTTCCTCATTTGGGTGCTTAAACTCTCAGATAGTAATCATCCTATTCTATTGGTATGAACTACTCAGTTGGTAATTCGGTCATTTCAGGAGTGGTTTGTTAACTGTAATTTAATACCAAATAGAAGAGAAAAATGTACAAAAAATAAATTACGCCATAAGTGCCAATGAAAGTGATGCCGTTCTCTCTCATTTGACTTAATAAAATTAAAAATGAAGAGTATTCTGTTTTATAATCGTTTACCTGTTCATTAAGTTTTACCTTAATGGGTATATGCGTAACATAACCGATTGTTGAAACATTAAGTTCAGTATTCCATATAAAGTGTATGATGATACCTGTGCATAGAATTGAATACCATCATAAATCTCAGATGAAATTTGATCTAGAATTCATACTCTTGTCTATGATACACCAGGGGTAGTAATGTTCCATTTTTAATGAAGACATTCTTGATTGCATTCCATTTTTGCCTCATATGCGACCTGTTAAATACGAATAAAACAAAAAATAAAATAAGAAGAGCATAATTTAATTTGTTATTGTACCAAACGGTGTATTACACACATTTTATGCCGTAGAATTATGGTATATAATTTATTATTTTGTTAATTAATTTTATTTTTCTAATTTCCCTTGTTATAAAATCCATTCTCAGTCTAAGACAATACAGGAGATGAGTTGTAAAGTACCTCGTTAACTCTCTGTTCTCACTAAGTTAAGACATAATTTGTTAATGATAATTTTAATTGAAACAATTTTAACATTCTCAAATATTCTCTATATACGATAAATATTTTTGGTCTTTGGTTTATTGTATTGGTGAATAATGAACCATTCCGTTTAGTGGGTGGTAATTGAAAATAGAATTTTTGCCACAGATATTGAGCGATATAACACAATCTAATATGTAGTTGAGGTTGAACTCTAATGTTTAATTAGAAGAGTTTTAGGCAAAATGATAAATTTGTTAATGTCATCGTATTGAAGTGAAATTGATTAAATATTATTGATTATATTCTTCTACTTCTTCTATCATTCATTTCTTTTGGTTGATTAATATATTGAATTGGGGAGTAAATACACTGTAGTAGTACACATAATATTGAGGGAACATTGTTGTTTGCAAATGATATTGAATTGAAACGTGAAACATATTAAAACTTAATATAATAGGCCACTTTATTTATGGTATCACAAATGAGTAAACATTACATGATTATAAAACGCAGAGATAGAATGAGAAAGAGTGGCTTTAAGTAATCACCTGGATTGGGTGTAGTGACCTGGTTTTATGATAGTAATAGTTCACCTTGAATTCACAGCCAATACCAATTTCAATATAATATCAGCATATTTTCATTCACATTTTATTCGTTTCAATAAAACAATTTTCACCAGTTTCAATTACTTGAATTCTCAATTTTGTTCTGTTTAAAATTGGTGATAATAGCGTACAAAGTTATTCATAACAGTTGACAGGCCAATATAAAATACAAAAACCAGTAAAATTGTTACACCATAAAGTTAAATATATTCATAAATTGAATTCACAAGTGTATATTGTGCCTTATTGTGTGTGTATAAATTTTACATCGTCTGTAAAAAGGAATATTAACCATAATAAGAAATGCCAACAAGAAAGGGTTCTCTGTTTTCTGTTATATAAATTTTAATTTGATTAAATCTACAGGAAATTATAAATTTTAAAACATTTTCCAATTCTCCCGTATTTTATAATTTGAATTCTATCGAGGTGGAGTGTTGAACCATAAAGAAACATAATTCAAAAAATAAAATAAAAATCATTTGATTATTGCTTGGGAATATGGAGTAAGTACAACATTGATATTCTCATTTACAACTGAAATTAAATGTAACATAAGAGAAATAATGAAAATTAAATGTTGGTTGATTTCAATATAATTTCCATGTCTATTTAATTTGTTCATTCAAATTACCGGCCTGATAATTACAGTTGAACACAATGTGTGGTAACATTAATCGTGTATGATTAGAATACTTAAAAGCCTTGGTTTCATTTTTATACAACATGAATCTACATAATATTATTATATATTACGATCGTGTATTCATTTAAATTTTTCATTGATAATGGGTGAAGAAATAAATGGCAATTATACGGGTGAAACTTACGTAAATTGAGATAATTTCACCTTTATTTTATATTTTTTTTTCTATATTAATTCGCTTGTCATTTGAAATGTGTGTGATGGTGAATAAAATGTCACATTACTTATGTGGAGTTTACATTGAACCATTGATATGATTAAAGTATAGAGTTTTATATTAAAATTGATTATAATTTTAATCTATGGTTAGGTGGTTTTTGTAGACCTAAAAAACTTATTGGGGGAGCGAAAGAATTGAAATTGATAATTTTGTTTATTCATTTGCTTATGGTGTATAAACGCAGGTGGTTTTCTGTTAAGTAACACCACCATTGCTAAATTTAAATGTTTCTATGAAATCGATCGGATTCTCTGTACTAATTTATAAAAGGGAATTTTGTAATAAGAATAACTGATTCTTTGCCATCATAAAAAAAATAAACGGTTGAATTCTATTTGAATTTTCGTTGAATTAGATTAGATAGTAGAAAATTCTATCGATGTTTATTTTAATATTTTCAATATGCTTTTCAATATACCACAGTATACATAGATTGGGGGTGGGTGATAGAATGTAAATATCATGATAATGTAGTGCATAAATCATCAATTGGTTAACACCCACTCGAATGACAGTATCAATTCATGTAATTAATTATGGTCTTTAATCTTACTTGATTATGTGACGTATGTTTGAAGGGATGTATGAATAGGTACACCTTTGAAATACCCTTAAAATTAACTGACGGTAAATCCGTTGAAATTTTACCTTTTCAATATGAAATTTCGTAGAAGGAAAACTTTATTACTGTATTGCCCCAAAAATGGAGAGAATAAAAAGAATAAATTATTTTGTCATTATTTAAATTTTATTAAATGCACAACTTCGTTTTAAGTTGATCAGATGGGGTTCCTGTTGACATAAAAACAGTCCACTTCTGTTAAGTTTCATATGGCCACTTTTTTTTCTTTTTCACTCTCTGTGTATGTTCATATGGCAAATAGAAACCCAAACAGAGAGTTTTTCGGTAAGTAAGAGAATCATATAATACAAAAAAAAAAAACAACAAACCAGAAGTGAATAACGACAATTTTGCGGTAAACCGGAAACTAAAAAGGGAAAAACTTTAAACCACAAAATTATTAAAACGGTCTCGACTTTTACGTTTTATGCTTGAATTATAACAAAAAACCTCAAACTATAAATTCGAATGTTAAGTGAAATGAAAGAAATGAAATCACAAAACAGTGTAAAAGAGATAGAGTGTAGATGTAAAAAGATGGGGAATATGTACATATCAAGATACATAAAGTTAACCAAAAGGATCTGATTCTAATTGGAAAATACAAGACAAGTAAGTTTCTTTTTTTTTTTCCTTGTGATGTGATACGATGTGTTTTTGGTTGGATACTTTTCCTACTTTTATTTTTATTTTTTTTTTTTGCGTTTGGGTTAGGAATGGGAGTGTAAAAGACACAAAAACATTTTTCAACTTAAACATTTAGTATTAAAATAAAATATATAGAACTTTTCCCAACCATTTTTCTCTCAATAAGTTTTGGTAACGTGTTGAGACACTAGAACCAAACTGGGTTGGTATCAGACCAAACAGAATACAGTTGGGATATTGTATGTGTAATGGGTATACCTATAACCAGATTACAAAACCTGAAATATTATTCCACTGTTCAAGAACAGTCATATTACCTATCAAATACAAATAAAATTTTATAAGTAAATAAACTTTTGTGGAAAATAAATTTATGGAAATGAAATTTTCAATTCGCCTTTACTGTATATGGTGGGAATGAGTACTTCGTGTATATACAGATTCTCTATCTGATGATATAGAGGGAAAATATCTAAAAAAATTTATTTCATATCAAAAGAAACACCGAAGATTTTTCAATTTACCCTCTAACCGAACATAAAACATTAAAGCCACATAATACAAATGGAATAACAGAAAAAGAAAGAAAGAAAACCTTTGGTATCCAGGTGAAATTTACCGCACAGACAGAAAACAATGGTTGAACGGATATTTATGGTCAAACTTAAAATTTTATCAAGAGACAAGATAGTTTTTAGTTTATCCGTATTTTCTTGTACTATTTTTGTTTTGTTTCTTTGGAAATTCCTATTAATATCCAATGGAATATCCTTTATCAATATGAAATATTATGGCAGACAATGAAAATATATTGGAAAATTGTTTGTTTTATGATAAAAATTTTGTCTTATATTTATCTCAATAATTTATGAAAACTAATTAATCCACTATGTAATATCATTTGAGTTAATCAAAACTATTTAAAATGGAAAAGGAAAATCGTTTAAGAATGAATTCAAGTGAACTATAGTCATTGCAACAATTTAATTTTAAGAGTAAATGAGAAAATCTTAATTGAACCAAAAACAGTAAAATCACAAACAATAAATATACAATTTCTTATTAAGTTCTCTTTAATTTTTGGATAAAATAAAATCCGAAATAGAATGTTATTTTGGGTATGATAGTTTAAGTGAAATTGGTATGTATAATGAATAGGAAATGTTGTTCATTTTCTTTATATTCCGGTTCATTGTTGCACACCTGTTGGCTAATGGCATTTGGTATAAAAAAAAAATGCCCGGTTTCCTCTGGTTAAATAATAAAATACGATTTTATAATGTAAATTCAATAAAATCTCGGCTGTAAATTTTCCAACTGTAATCGAAAGAGTTTAAAATTTATTCTGATTTTGTTTGAATTGAATGCAACTGTTTGGATACAATCAAGTGACTGAATTCCTGTTTTTTTTTTTGTATTCATTCTGTTGTTTAATTCGTTTTACTTGAGTATGGGTATGGTATTTTTAACGGGGTTGAATGAAATTCACACTGCCATCCACATTTACTGTAAATTACATAGAATAGGAAAGTAAATGAGGGTGAACCAGAGCCAGATAGATAGTCAGTATCAATTAACCGTGGACGTACTATCTTCTATGGATATCGTAGTGTTAGATGCATTTACGGATATTTTTACCATTAAAAAGGAAAACTATGAAAACGGGATTTCATTGTATCTCGTATATTTCAGTTTTCATGCGATTCTTTATCATCATACCGTGTAGAATTATGTGGCGCTAAGGAAGAATTATAATGTAATAAAGCTGTTGCATTTCTACCGCAATTCTTTTCATCTGTTTCAGTTACTCTTTCACTTTAGAGTGGGGTTTGTTGTTCAGTTCTTCTATTTCACTTCTTTTTTATTATTATTTAGCTGCTAGCTATTTCTATTGCCATTTTGTGATGCAATAAATAAAGTTAACCATAATTTTATTAACAATGTTATACACATATACTGAGTGAAACCACTGATAGTGATACCGAAAACAATAATGTAATTAAAATGTTGTTAAACGTTACGAGATGTTCAATTAAAGTTATTCGGTTTTGATGGTTTCTTTTTTTCTGTTTTTTTTTTTTGGTGTTTAAAAACCATTTTCCCTCATGGTGTACACAAATGAATTTTCAATGCTTATTAGCGGCTACAGTATGACACTCTATACTAAGAATTGGTGTTTATTACTTCCCAATCTTCATCGTTCATGTATTCTATCAATCACGCAGAGTACGAGGAAGCTTCAAAGTCGCCACCGGTTGAATTTTGAAGAATTTTCCGTTTTAAATAATCCTTTTTCTACTGGTGTCATATTAAATTCGTGTCTTTGTATAATTCTTGTCTTATTTCATTGTTGGGCTTTTGTAATTTCTATGCCATTTGGTAAAAACCACAAAGAATAATGTGAATTATGCGTGGTTTCCGTTTTCATAAAATGGATCAAGTTAAAACCAAACATCGTTGTCAAACATGTTATATTATAGAATAAAATTAAAATTAAAAAGAAAAGAGAAAAGAAGTCGAGTATATTGACAAAGAGGTTTTAATTTTAATTAAAATGAACTCTTTTTTTTTTTTCGTTCCTTCACTTTGCTTTCTTGTACGTTCACTCGTACTGTGTACTACTTTGTCTCTGTCTATCTTATTATAGATGATTCCATTTTGGCAGAATAGAAGACAACAGATTAAGTTAATTCACACACTGTTTTCTATCTAGCCGCATTAAAATGGCATTAACTTTTATTTTTAACCAATTTTTTATGTATACGACTTTGTCTACGTGAAAATTTTATGTGGTTTTTTATTCAGAACAGGGGGATGATATACAATAGAAGAATGAATTCAATAAAATTAAATTTATTATGAAATCTGAGACATGTGACGGTATGAGATGTGGTGTGTCATAAACTAAGACCATCTTTTACGTGATTTTCGTAGGTGGTAGTGGTAGATGAAACAATATGGCATAAATTATCAAGGTAAATCTGGGGGAGTATGTAACGTTTTATGTGGTATCGGTAGATTTTCAACGAATTCTTTGACTTATTTACCAGAAATTTTGTTAATTGTTACAGGATATGAATTATCACCAAAAAGATTCTGTTAAAAGATTACAAAAAATTCGATAAATTTTCATTTGAATTAAATTTTCTTTTGGTTTTGGAAGAATAGCAATGAAAAATCTAATTTGATTCGATAGTGTTGACTGTATCAAGTCTTGCCATAGAGAAAAATCGACCGAAAGAAAAGAGAAAATTAATTCGACTAAGAATGTGTTGAGACGTCTGCTGAACGAAGAATGACCCAAAAGAAATAGATAAATGAAGGACATTATGGTGCGGTTTGGGTGCAATGTTAGTATGAGTTACTGTGTAAATAATAAATTTAAATGTCCAATGGAATGGAAATAACAGGGGCGTCCACCACTGTATACCACTCAGTAACTAAGACTAAATGTCTCGGTTTTGAGAGATTTTCTTCTTTTTTTTTTCGTATATTGGGACTGTTTGGGATCCAAAAAAAAACTCCAACCTTAAAATACTTTGTTACGGGAAACCATGCAGCATTCCTTTAATTAAAAAAGAAAAGGAATACATAGTTGAAGTAAGAACGAAAGAAATTGCATTTGCAAATTGTTTTCCATAATTTTCTCTTGACTCGTTTGTTTATTATGCTTTTATTATGTTTTTTCTCCTTTTCGGTTCAAATAATGTCCAACTTTTCGTTCATTTTTCATTTCTTTTCATTTTTTTTTTGGTTAACAACTAACGGCATATCAGTCTAAGGCAAAGGTCGTGAACAAGAAAATTGTTATGAATAAAAATTATCATTCAACACGACGAATAAATAAATATTTTAAGCAAAAGAAAATGTTTTTTGACTTTCGTTGGTTTGTGCCTTTAAGTACATGAAGTTGTGATGGATTTTAATGGGAAACGATGTTTTATAAAAATTTTATTTTTTTTTGTTTTAACGAAACCAAATAGAAGAGAAAAATTACGCCGAAAAGTTAATGAAGGAGGAAGATAATTTTTTGTTCCTTTATTTCGTTTAAGACTAACAACACCAATTAATTGGTCTGTTTAAGAACTCGACGTGCTTCAGTAGACGACAAAGTGATGATGACGGTTGTTAAAAGAATGTCGACAAACTCTCATCATTTGAATTTACTAAAAAGAAAAATAGCAAAAAAGTACTTAAAATCGATTTGGGTGTCACATATACGGGATAGAGATTCCAAACAGTCAAGAGTGTTAAAAGTAATTGAAGTTCAATAAGACGTAGCCGATACTGCAATATTCAGTCTTGCGGAAAATGCGATAAGGAAATTTAATGAATGAAATATACGAGAGAATAAAAAATTGTGAGAGACACAAGTGAAGAACAAATAAATGGGGATTTCAGCTAGTGTAAGAGATGTTAAGAAATTGGCAAATGAAATTTTAATAGAAAAGATCTAAAGTGAATTGAATAAGTGCAATACCAAATATCGTATGATGAGATGGCAGTTAATTCTGTCTCGTCGTTTCACCAACATAAACATGTGTGAAATTTGCCATTGGCATTTTGTCGCTATGCAAAATGGAAATAAAAGAATTTCCTCGATAGAGGAAAATAGTTTTTAATTTAATTTCTCTTCAATTTTTAAGTGAGGAAAATCCTCAGTCAGTTTCAATTTGGACTAATCATCGTTCTCTTATTCAAGTTGATTTTTTTTTTTGCTGTTAGCAAGAGACATGTGACCACAATTGGTCCACCAGATGGTACTTTACCAATTCTGTTATTGAATTAAAAATTATTTTCCATTTATTTTTTTTCACGGGAAATTCTATTATTTAAATTGTCTATATGACGCTGTTGAGAGGATAGGAATATGACCAATTGTTCAATGTATTTGCATATAAAAATCTCTATAGGATAATTCGGTTACAATGCATAATATTTGTAAATTGCTAAAAGAAAAAAACTAGAGACTAAAATCATAAAAATGCAACAGATTTTCTCATTCATTGATAATGATATTGTTTTTCCTATAATATGTGGAGACAACTACACTATTTTTATTGCAGTTGGTAGCAATCATTCCCATTGTTACTGTATTTTAGCATATTTTTTGAATTGCCAATTGGACACAATTGAATGTAAATTCATTCCTATATTCATTACCCATATATTCATATAATATAGAATAGAACAAAAATCGAATGAAAAGTTAAATATTTTATCAATGCGAATTGTATCCCTGGCGTATGGGTAAACAACTTCAAGTATAATTATGGTTTTGTGTGTTGGCATAATAACACAATGTGTATGTGTTTATATGTTGAACGTGGAAAAACGGTTTTTGTGGATAAATTACCAACATGAAGTGGAAAACTTAATCGAATTATGGACACACCAAATGAATATTATAATGAATTTTTGGTATACAGTATAGAATGGCATGATACACACCTTAAACGTAGAAAATATACAATATAATAGGCAAACATTGTCTTATCCAACTAATAAGAATTTATTGAAGTTTTTCTGTTCGCTTGTGTCGGATATAACCATTTTGTTAAGCACAAATGCCACATGATATATTTCATTTTGTTTTGTTTGGTTTGCATTCGCGTTTCATTGCGAAACACCAGTCGACGATAGAGATAATGTGGACTAAACTGAGCAAAAAAGTAAAACACTAGACCCGGTGAAAAAAAAAAACAAAATATAAAAGCGAATAAAACTAAAAGGCAGCAATGAATAATAAGAGAAATTACCATCAGAGAAAGATTCATGAATAGTTTATGATAATTTATAAGTCATGTTTACATCTGATACTCCATTATATCTTAGTCTTGGTTGAATACAAACGGTGAAACAAGTAAAATGAAGAAAAATTTTTACTTATCGGCTGGGACAAATTTACAATCTATCCAGGTGCAATTTAACCAATGATGGCCGGAAAATGAAGACAAAATGAATGTGGAAAAAAAACAGACGCAATAGTGAAAAAAGGAATTGCAGATGAATAAGAATGCAAAAAAAAAAAAAATGAGACTTCAGATTAAATTTATGTGCCTTAAACGTGCCACTATTACTCGAAAATAAATAATAAGAGCGAAAGACATTGAATTTTACCTACTGTGTGAGGCGTTGCAATTTCTTTTACTCACCGTTTGCTATCATTCGACTGTCTGTTGGCTTATCATTTACCTTGTTTGCATATTTCCAATTATTTCTAGTTTACGGATAACAGCATGAGATGCAAAATAGAATGATCATATATACCAATCTATCGTTGAATAGATTTCCTTGTCTATGTTTTTTGTGCCTTTACATTTAATCAGTTACGACTAAGGGATTTTACGAAACAATGTAAATTTTCATTGTAATGAAGGCTTTTCCTTCATCATTGACTTTTCCAATCATTTCAGTAGATAAAAGAATCATTGATGAGATTAAAATAAATTCCATTAATTAGGCAATTAAAATTATTAACAAAAAATTGAGTTCAACACATTATAAGACTCTCAGTTATAATGCAACAAACAATCAAACGAATAATATTATTTTAATAAGATAATACGACATGATTGCAGGCGGCAATTATATAAATGCATTTTACAATGGTCCCTAAAGGGTAGTGGATTGATTGATTTTTATGTTCTGCTTTTTATTATTTTTTTGGTGATTGCTGTTGTACACACGAGGGGGTAATGTCGCTTTAAAATTAAAACAAATAAACAGATCGATGAAAACATACAATTATATGGTGAGAATAATCAATCAATGGAAAGTATTTCATTGGTAATCAATATGGAACATGTACAAAAAAGAACTGGGAAAATATAAATAAAATAACAGAAATAAACAACAGTGATTTTTGGATTGTACAAATTAAATGGACACAATCGATTTATATATTTGAAAAGGGTAGATTCTTTTTTTTTTGTTTTTGGTGGTAAATCGTTTAGGAGATTTTTCATTGGCAAAAAAAAAAACAAAAGCATAAAAATACGAACGATCAACGTTCGGAGTCTCATAAATAATTCCTCAAATGCAATAAATATCACGCCGTATTTATTCTTCGTGACAGTATTATTTCCAATTTATATGTTTCCAATTGCACAAATAATAATTGTTAAACATGGCATACCATTTTAGCAATTGTGATTCTTCATCATATTCATCCCAAATGTGGGAGTTGATCGGTTAACAGTTAAAATTCAATATCATAACAAAAAAGACGAAATGAATTTAAAATAATTGTGAGAATTTTATTGTTGTTGTTGGGTACTTCTGTTCACTGGTTTTTCTTGTTTTCTAAATTATTTTCGTTAGGCACTAAAATTTATTAAAAGAAAATCATACGAGATTTTCCCAATGTGCAATTTGATTTTATTTTTTTTTTTTCCAACTGAAAGAAATTCTCTTGTGAGGTGAGTGCAGAAGAAGTGTTTGAACAACAAATTGAAGAATAAATTCTATTGGGATGTATCGATGAATGATTGTTGAGTCAAATGCGGGAAAATTTTCATTCAATTTTTATATCCGTTGAGTTTCCTCGTTTTTTTCTTGGGGGTGGTTGAATATTTTTAAGGCAAACAAATAGTGAATTTTGTTTGCTATCAACAATTTAATGAACTGAAATTTCGTTATTTCTTGATTTTGTAAGTTTTTCGATCGATCAAAAGTTGTGAAAGATTTTCTTAAGCGATATAGTAATTTTCATTCGGGAAAGAGAAATTAAACGAAAAGTTTTTTTTTTTTTCTTATACTTTCTTCAGTTTTCTTAAGCCGATTAAATGATGACTGTAAATAATCTCTTTTCTACTGTTGAAGATGAATTGTTGAAAATTTTTCTCTTTTTGCATTTGAAGCACAGAATGGCAGATACTATTGATAAGACTTAGTAATGTTTGTCTTTGGATTGAGTAGTTGAAGCTTAAACTCAATTTTATGATTTTTATATAGAAGAAATACAAAATTCTCTCATCTTTATCGTTAATCTTTGATTTTATAGGATTTTTGCATAGAGGCAAAAAAAAAAATTCTTTAAAACAAGTTCCGATAACACTCGGTGGGAGTAACTTTAATCAGTGATCCAGATTGAAATGCAATCGATTAAAATGTGCTCGTGCTAGGAAGTATTACTGTACGATTCAGTCATTTTTGATAAATCTGTGATGATTTTATGTTCTTGGAGAATTTCCAGGGTAAAATGAAATTAATTGAAATAACAATATTTGGAGTACCTGGAAAAATGGTTGTTGAACAATTGGAATCAACATTACTTACATCAATTTAAATCCGAATGATTTATATTAAATAACAAGCGACATAATCCAACATTACAATATACAAAACATAAATATTTATATGATTCAACATGAAAACCATAAAAAGAAGAAGATTTTCAATATTTCTTTTCCATGATTTCCTTTATTGTTCTGACTAAAAATTCAATGAAAAATAATATTTTATAGTTTCCATGGAAATAATGGCTTATCCCGGGGTGCGATTTTTCGTGCTTTCATTCTCATTTTCGTTAGGCGTCTGACAATGGATTTTCTTTAAATACGAAAAAAAAAATCTTCACCCTAAAATCTTTGGATGTTGGGTTACAGCTCATACTAAACCGTTGAATGTGAAATTTTTGTGGGTAATTCGTATACCTTGAATCCCACGGTATATAACAAACTGACTGTTTAATATAATTTCCTTCTCCGTTGTGTTTGTTGTGGGTAACATTAGAACATTAGAAGAAGAAAATACCTGTACAATTATTATGTCAGGTATATTCTATCGTACACTTTGTTTTATCATCCTAAGGATACTGATATAAGACGGTATAGGATCGACTTTATATATATAAAAAAGTAACCGTGAGTTAAAAAAGGATCTATTTGCCAACAATGGGAAAAAATTAAGACATTGTCACGCAATTATTTTAAAAGCTTCACGGCTTAAAATCAACATTGTTACATATTTTACTTTATTCATATTGTTGTTGGTTTTTGTATAAGCAACAGTGTATATGTTAGAGGGCTATATACCTTCACCCAAAACTGCCAAATAGAATAACCGAATTGGTATTCTTTATATCTTTTCGTCTCTATTTATATCCCCTTAGTAATGATGTTGAATCACTTCATACTTTTTACTTTATCTCTTGTTGTCACTGTATTGTGTTTCTTGAAGGCAGAATTTTTCTTATTTTTCGGTTTTTTTTTTATTTTTTATTTTTGATAAAAGAAACAAGCAAAAAGTGGAGCTTTAGAATTAAACGTTCCCTAAAGAGAATGGAATTTTGTGGAATTGTGACACCATATTTCATTTTCATATTTTATGTTTTTGGTCAATGGTTTCGTTGGTCGTTATTTCTACAAACCATTTAAGCAATTTTGTTGGCTTTCATTATCTTGTGTAAAATTTCACAGATGTTCAATTGAAATTATATTTATGTCGTAAAGAAAATTTCAAGGTGATTATAGCAAGAAAAATTGTTTAAATACTTTTTAATCAAACTTTTACTGTATTTTAGTTATTGGTACAAAGGTATTACCATTGATTTTTGATGAATTCGTTGTAATAATTTCATTCATTTCATCATAATTATGTAGAATACAAAAAAAAAAGAAAGTTTAAATATTTTTGTTTTCCTTAAAATAAACACACGATATTAAGAACTAAAGAGACTCAATCGTCTTTAGGTGACCGAAGAAAATGACTGAATAGAAGTTATTCGCTGATTTCATGGCAATTCACTTAGACAGTAGTTACCTCAATGAACACCATCACGAAGGTTTATGATAGCAAAACAAAAGAGAAATAAAAAATAAAGAAATTGTTTTAATATCAGCTTTTCTTTCTCTTTGGTTTTCTTTTTTTTTTTTGTTTTGCTGGAAAATGTCGTACATAAATTTTCCGTTCAGTCCTTTATAATTTTTCTTGTTGTTGAAATTATTTTCTTTTTTTATTTTGGATTTGTCTCTTGTCATATTTCATCTCACTTTTTGGTTATATTTATAATGAAAGTTGTGAATCAGATGGGTCCAAGAAAGTTTCAATTTTTTTTTTTTCGTTTCGCCCACTAAAACTAATAAAAGAGAATACGCGAATTATAGTCAATGATATTGAGAAAGAAGAAAAAAAAAGTTATGTAATGCACTTCATGCACGAGATGGTTTCCAATCTTCTGTTTAAATTTCAGATAGAACAAAAAAATTGTGTTTGATAAACTTTATTGTAAATAAAGGAATTGAGTAAAGAAATGTGGTTGGAAGAAAAACTATTAAACTTAAGATGATATGACTTCTCCCATTAACTAAACTTCTTCCGTCTTTTTTTTTTTTTGTTGGTTTTTGTTTGTCGTTGTCGAGACTATAAGACCGTAAAATGCAAAGAAAAAAAAAAGAAAACAGCGACAGAGACAAAATATTCGAAAGCTTTTCGCTATATTAAACTCATAATTCACTGCAGATGCAACAAAAGAAATGAAAAAAAAAAAGAAAGAAAAACGGTTGACTCCTTTCGACTCGTACAGAACTCTTTCTGATCAAAATACAACGAAAAAATTTCATTTAAAGCCACTCAGTTTTCCGATTGACCTCGCATTTTGAACATTTAAACGAAATGAATTGCAGTATTACTTACCTGTTGATTAATTAAGCAAATAATTATGGTGTCTCCCTACGTATCCGTTCAGAATATGCCAAAAAAAACGAATAAATTGTTTAATCGAAAAACCAGTGAAGATGCATAAATTTCAGTTGTTCTCTTAATTTTACCAAACGTTATGGTAAATCGTTCAACGGTAGAGATTTATGTATTCCCATAAAAATTTTCAAATTCTGTGTTTTTTTTTTCATTCTTCTGGTTTTAACTAATTTTCATTTCATATAAATCTTGATAATGGTTCAGTGTACCCGGGGAACCAAGTCTTTGGGATCAGTTTAACTACTATTAAAGTTCCATTAAACCATTTTTACCTTCTATCTCATCGTTTTCTGTTTGAAATTCGCCATTCTTTGGATTTTATATTCATATTATATCCACAACAACAGCAACAATGGAAATAATAAAATATAAAAATGAAAATATATTTCGAATTTAATGTTTATTCCATCAGTGTTTTGGAAAAATTGTTAAAATCAGTTAACTGTATGAAGATGCACTCATTATACGGTCATTTATAATCAGTGTATTGGTGTTCCATCTCTGTCTCGATTAATTTTCACTCACTTTGGTGTGTCGGTTTTTTTTCCTTTTTTCTTCGGTGATGTATACATTTGATTTTCTTTTTTGGGAAATTGAAGATATGTATTTGGTCCATAAGAATGATGAGGTTTTGTGATAAAACGTTTTACGGCGCACGCGGGAGTATTTTTCTGGTACCAATGTGAGTCTTTTTATACCAAAAACATAATTTTTCTTCTTATGGCATTAAATGATTCCCGTAATTCTTTTGACTGTGTTTTTAGGTGTTCTTTTCTCTCTCTCGTTTTTGGTATTTTGGTATATGCATGGGAGGTAGTATTCATCTATATTTGAACATAGACATAATCTTTACCTTCTTTTAGTTTATTTTTTTTTTTCTGGCCCATAGTGATGTGGTACGTGCGTATCCGGATCACTTGAAATGGTCTTTATTTTCAATTATGCCACTAATAGAAATTAATCGTTTCGACATGCCGTTCTATTCTCATTTCCTCTTAACAGCAGTTTGTCTTTCTTTTATTTTTCTTTTGGCTTTAGCAAAAACGTTGAATTTTCTTACCCGGAAGAAAAGAAAATGAAAATTTTTTCACAGTGAACACAATCTTAATTCATTGGGTATAGATCCAAACGATATCTTTATTCGCGTTCTGATCAATATGATTTTCTTCCCTTCATTATGATGTAAGACATTGAATGGATGGTGTGCGTGAATCGCATTGAAAAGTTAATAAAAAAAAATAATAAGAATATCGTAAATGGATTTTAATGCTTTTAACTAAACGACAGAAAAGTGTGGGTGTTCGACTATAACACTGAAAATAATGTTTAAGAAGAAACCAGATAGAAAGAAAAATAATCTCATTAAAAGTATTCATTGGTTAAACTCTCTGAAATTGCTAAGTATCACTGTTGAATACTTGTTGCATTTCATACTCGGATTGAAATGATGTTGCATAAATATCGTATACACAATTCTCAACGAATGTGAACAATTTTCCTTTAACAAAAAAACCGTAGATTTTATTTCGCTTACAGTTGCATATAAAGGATAAAGGGAAACATAAGGAAAAAAAAAAGTTTTTAGTTTTGTTAAAAATCATTGAGAAATTGTATGGCAACACTATAGAGTGTGAATGTTAAATAAAAATCCCAAATTGTATGCTTGAAAACTTTGCAATCGCCGGTTTTTTCCTAGATGTTATTTCAATGATTTTATGCATTCAAGTGGTTGAATGTGGCTGATGATGATAATGTTGATGTGGGTGGGAGATCGAGAATGGTAGAATGACTAGCACAAGTGAGAAGAGTCTCGGTTATTTGCATCACTAAAATAGTGTGAATGCAACAAGTAAGAATGGGTATACCAATGTAGAAGCAGTTATTTTGATTTTCATTTTCTATTCGGTGTTGAGTCACAAGACCATTTTTATCGTTTCCGTTTGTGATATTCATTGCTTTCCATCTCAGGTTAGGAATATTTTTTTTATTTCCATTATTGTATTCCATTGAGTTCACCTTTTACTTGTTACCAGAATTGTGAACGGAGAATTCGTTGTTACCTTTGACTTGTAGAAGAGATTTTGTTATAACAAAAAACTGTATAAAATCCCAACCACCAGTTGCATAAATTGAATCGATTAAAGTGCAACAATAAAAGCAACTAGTGAAGGAAATGAAGAAAACGTTGATTTATTGTCTTTTCAAGCTCATGAATTTCATTCGGCATCAAAAAAATAGCGAAGAGAAAAGACCAAAAAAAAAAAAAAAAACAGACGAACTTTTCCATTTTCATCACGGACTGAATAAAATTGGTGTTTTCCTGTTGCGCTTTATATTGTATTGTATATAATTTTATTTCACTTCTTTTTATATTCTGGTGTATGCATTCATTCCGTTTAAATCTATCACGTATGATGATTAATTATTATAACAGTTCTCAGTCGAGAGATGGCCATTTAAGTGTATCAGTAGACAAAAGAGTCACACTGAGTGCCAAATCACGTCCATTCAGGTGATAAAATTTTGTCAAAACGAACAATAAAAAAAAAAGAAGAAAAATCTCTCTCGTATGTTGTCGGTTTAAATGGCCAAATGAACATTCTGAATGATACAAAATACAAAAAATCCCATTGAGTGTTATTATACCAATAAAGTTGTGATGAAAGTTTATGTGATTTTATACGATTCAATAGGCGCTATGACAATTCCAATTTTTATCTCACCTTGGGTGTTTGGCATTTTGTCTCTTTTGTTTTTAACGGTGACGGTGGTGTGTTGGGTGTGAACGAAGTTTTATGTTATCACATTGAGTCTAATAAAATCATAAGTGCATTAAAATAATATATTTAATTTTATGATATCGTTGATCATATCAAATGATGGCAATACCACTTAAATGCACTTAGCGTGTGTATTGAATTTGAATATGAACGTATTCATTGTTATCTGCACAACACTGAAAATAGTAAATCGGATACAATTTTCTTTTTTTTTTTTTTATTTATTTTGTTACATTAAACGTAGAACAATACACAAGAAAATAATATGAATTTACGTGACGAAAAGAAAATGTGATTCAATTGGATTTCTTTGACTTGTTTCCATTTTAGAATCTATTCGTCTTATGAAACATTATTGAATGCAATTTAACTTTAGCTATAAGATTATTGAATTTAAAATTGTGAACAGGAATAAAAAAGTATGAAGAAAAGTTAAATTTGGTTTAGTGTAAATCGTTTATGGTTTTTATTCCATTTTTTTCTCGTTGCTTGGTAAAGTTGAAGAGCAAATAAAAAGTTATAAAAGATTACAATTTTTGTTTCATTTCTTTCCTTATTCATCACATATGATGAAAGCATAAATGTTGTTATGCTGTGAGGGAAATTTTTTATTTTGTGTTGTTGAAAGTTCATTTTTATAATTCGTTTTATGTTTGGTGTCAAGTCACCGTGTGTGAAGTATGTGGACGATAAGAATCTATTAAAGTGTGATAAACCATAGAGGAGAATTCAATTGGCAAATAATAGAGAGAAGTGTTAGAAAGAAATAAAAAACGAAAAACGAAAATTATTATTTGATGATTTTTGAGAATACTTCTGATGTTTATGGGGTTTGATTCTGTACCTTCCCCCCAAAGTAGAATTATACTCAACTGAAAATTCTTGTTCAATAACAATTTTATTTTTGATTACTTCGATATGGAAATGTTATGCAATTGCAGATTAAATATAGCAAAAAATATTCAACAGTATTGAAGTGTACAGTGAAAAGCATAACACTTTTCTTCACTCATATGATAAAGAAGAAAAATAATCTTTTTCGTTGGTTGAAAAGATTAATACGAATTGAATAGAGCATTTGTGTTTGTATGAGCGAAGTTTGAATTGATGCAATATGGAAATTATAAACATGTGAAAATTATATAATAAAACGGTAATCGTTGAAAATGGGGTGAACAATTTTCCATCGATTTAATATTTGAATGTGAAATAGACGAAAAGGTTCAAGAATTCACCTTTTTTTTTATTATTCGTCACCGAATCAAATATAAAAGATTTTTCATAGACCTTTTGCACCCTGAATAAAATACCAAAAATAACTTTGAATAAATCGACTGTCCCATCCCGACATACGAGAATTCTCTTTCTCCATAAACATTAAAGATTAAATGGTTTTTGACTTTAATAAATTGTTTGTAAAATTTTATCCCTTAATAATTGTATTGTTACTCTTCGTTAATTCAATATGGTTTTATTACCCCAAGTGTATCGGGTACAGTGTTATTTTGTTATTACGTACAACACGAGTAGTGTAAGTGATTGGGTTAGTAATAAACTCGTTAAACAAGTAAGATCATTTTAAACTGGATTTTAAGTAAAAAGTTTCATTGCAACAACAAACTATTAACTATCAAATAGCATTATGCTCTACTACCATTCAAATGGTGTCAATGCCAATTTACTTATACACTCACCTTCTGTAATACTGCAAAAAAACATCAATTGGCTTGTGTAAGTAGATGATGAGTATTGAAAAACAAAGAGGTGGAAAAGCCCTTAAGATATCAGAAGAGAAGAGAATATTAGTTGAAATTTAACACTTTTATAATAACACAAACGATAATTCACGTTTAATGTTTCAAGATATTTCGTGGTCTTGATAAAGTTATTAAATCATTACAGTACAATATAAAGTGGTTTTATAACAACAAATTTGTTCATATAATAATTTTGTTATCATCGGATTCTTAAGAAAGAAAATGAGTAAATTATGAATTAAAGTCATTAACAATGTGTTATGCTAATTAGATGGTTGAATATTATGCGCTGATATTGAATCCTTCAGTTATTTATGCTCTTGAATTCACTATGAAGAGGATGAATATTATAAAGTGATTTCAAGCGTATGGTATTAAATTACAACAGTCATTAAAGTTTTATTGAGTTTTTTGTTTTTTAAAGAAAACACTCTGAAAACTAAATTTACTTGTTGCTATTCTACACTCTTTCGCTTTAAGTGCAGAATAATGATTGATTCAGGAAAACTTTTAGTAACAAAAGAGTTATTTTGCTTATTATGTAACTTACATTTTACTATTGAGATTACAGTCCTTTTAACCTTTAATCGATGTTTGTTATCATTCAATAAATTCACAATATCTAATAGTTGATTATTCTTTGTTTTACTTTAAAGGATTTTGACAAATTTCAACTGAAAATTTACAATGTGCGATGAAAGTATAATTAAACTGGGTGGGAATTAAATGAACAGAAACAAAAAAAAAATGTATTTTATAATGAAAGGGCTGAATTAAATTAGAACTTGGTTGGCCACGCGTATTCTTGGGTTATTAACACACAATTTAAGATTGTTATTGCTTGAGAATACACGTAGTTGACAAGTGCTACACAACAATTGATAGCCTCCTACTACCAATGGAAATAATATTGCTGTATTCACTGATCCATGGATTTCGTCAGGTCTACTCATACTCAAAAATCTTTTAAATATTTAAGGAGAAGAACAATCATTTAAAATCTTCATGAACAAATTGATTTTACATTTAAACAACAAAATTCTATTTTCCCTTTAGGTTTTCTATTCATGAATTTCAAGTATGAACGACAGAGAAAGAGAGATTTTCACAATTGAAATTGATAATATCACCTCTGGGATATTCAACTTTAACCAATAAGAATACAGATTGCTTCTGGGTTTATTTTCATATAAAAAAAAAATTTAAAATAAACTCTCAAGAATACACTCAAAAACGATAAAGGGAGCCAAAGTTCTGTTTCGTAGTTTTAAGGTCAGGTAAGATATATTTTTGCGTAATTGAGAGTTCATCATTTCAAAAACAATACACCGAATTTTCTTCAGTCGTTTTTTCAGTTTATTTTGTATTGAAATTTATTTAAATTGGCTGTCAAGTAATAAGTCAAGTTAATTTTATTCAAACATAACAAATGAAATATACAGGAGAGAGTACTGTAAGTACACGGAAAAATAAAATACAAGAACTGTTATTCATCATTGAATAAACCTGAAATTCAATTGGGTGTAGAATAACAAGATGTAGAAAATATAAAAATGAACTTTGAAAATCATCCAGAATTACATGCTGATAAAATTAACTGTTTTGCTTTCTAAGAAGTATTACGAGCATACATATACCCCCAAAAACTGAATGAAATCAAATGGAAAAAAAACATAAGAAAAATTACAATGAATTGATGGTAAATTAGCAGATGGGATAATTTATTACAAAAGATTGAATGTTACCAAATAAAAATTTCATTAAAATGTATCGATAACATCACAAAATCGATAAGCAAATGATCGAGGGGTATCGTTTAATACAAAAAGAGAAGCAATTGAATCGCCTTACCATCGTCCGTTGAACAGATTTTAATGTAAAAATCAATTTTGGTAATTGTATAACGTTGGTATTCAACAACAAGTAAAATTAAAATAAAAATTGAATGAAGAAACCACTTGTTTTGTTGAACAATTGTTGAATTGATTTCCATCTATTGCTTCATCGTATTTTCCTGTTTTCCTCAACAATCTTTCACTGAACGAACACATTATAAATTAAGTGGTTTGCTCTAACGCTGACTTAATTTCACCAAGAATAAGAGAAAGAAAAAAAAAACTGAAAGAAAAACAAAAGGAGAAATATTATCCAGTTGATTGACTCTATTTAAATTGTAATTGACCGAAAAACATTGTAATTCTTTTTGGGTGGAATACTTTCTTGTTATTTTATTACGATGATTTCTATTGGTTTTATATTAAATAATGATTGGTTTTTCATTGAAATTCAATTTTAAAAAATTGTTTATTAAATTAATAAAATTCAAAGAACTTCTATTGATAATGATCGAATAATAAAAGAAATCAAACATATTTCACTGAATTCATATTCAATTTAAATAAATAATTTGTTGGTTTTTATATTAACAAAGAGTTACGAAGGGAATAATATTTGAAATTGAAATAAACAACGTAATAAAATAAATGGTTTATTATGTGAGGAAACAATTGAATTTTCAATTATTCAATTTGTTTTTTAAGTGTGAGGGAAGTTAATTAATTTGAAGTACATTATAAGAGTTAATTACCCATCAAGATATCAATACTAAGTAAATAGGAAATTTATATTTCAAATTGTTATTGTTTCATTGACTAAAATCAGTAGGAGATTCATTATAATTCGGAACGAATAATGTTAACCGCCTCCAATGTTTGTAACCAACGCCAATCAAATGAAGTTTTTCATTTTTTTATTTTCTAATTTCGAGGGTAATGGAAAATCGAAAGACACTCTATTATTCGGGAATAGAGTAACAGAGATATTATGGAATAAAATGTGATGAAAAATAATCGACATATCTTATCAAAACGGTTGTATACTCTTATCTATTGATGGTGGTATAGTAACCACACGAATACACACGTGAATTGCAAGAAATGATTGGTACACGAGAAACTTGAAACGCGGAAATAATCTTGACTTTATGACTTATCATAAAGACATTAAGAAGACTTTGATTACCACCATACTCTTTTAAACATTTCTCCCACTCATGGGTAACTCGATGGTTTTTTTTTTTTTTTTAATACAAAAATACAGAAATTTTTAACAGAATGGAAATTGCATGTTGGATTTTTCCTTTCATTTTTATAAGCGTAAAATTTATAGATTTTCATCATATTCTTTTAAAAGAAAAACATTATCGGCAATAATAATTTTTATATTTATTTTGTTTCGGTGTTTTACCGTTATTGGACGATAAAGATAACCAATTTTTACAGTTGAATGGAAAAGAAAATATGATATTGGTTTTCATACCTGTATCATTTTGAATCAAAAGTTTCTCCGCTAAAGTGAAGATGATTCAAAAAGAAGAGTCAATCGAATTTCATTGAAAAGTTTCTTGTTAAAATTTTCATTTTTTTTTTTCATCGAACCATATTTTGTTTTTTTTTTTATTTGTGCTTGTAATTCACTCCCACACTCATTGAAATTCACATGAAAAAGTGAACCATAAAGTGAATGAATGAGAATTAGATACCGGAAAGTCGCTATATTTTCTTCTTTTTTTTCATTCTTTCTTTAGCTCATCATTGGTTGCATTGGTAAACCAATTCACATCATTCATTATCACGTTATGCGGTGTAAAGGGAAAAGAAAAACCAAAAACAACAAGAAAGTTTAACTCCATCCAAGAATTCATCCATTTCACCTGTGATGGGCGCGACAAAATACAACGATGAAACATAGAGGACATGTTGAGTAAGAAATCGATTGACTGTTTTCAGTGGAAAAATATTCGATGGATTTTACTGCCGCCAAAAGAATGTAATTCAGTGGAGTTTTACTGTAATGTGTTGTTGTTTTTTTTTTCTTTTTTTTTACTTACTTTCAGTCATTCGAATCAGTGATTCATAAATACAATATTAAGGATAATGTGCCACCATTCATCTCTTACCGTTTGGCTGATACTCATACCATTGGTTCAATCCCCATTTGGGTTAACATAACAATTTTAATGATATTTCAAACAGTCAATTTTTAATCATATTCAAATTGAATCTAACCAGAATATTATCATAATGTTATAAGTAGAGAGTGTGTACCAGATAGATGGCACCGAAGATTCAGGGCAAATGATGAATAAGAAAGTAGAGTGAACAAGTAGGTAAAAAAAATACACAACAACTCCTCAGAAGACACCAAAACGAAAGAAAATAAAGAGCCAAGTGAATAAAATTGTAACGAAAAGTCTGTAAAAATGAGTTGAAATTTGATGCAAAGAAAGGAAAAAAAAAACTGAAAGAAACAACATACAGTTTCCTCTGTTTCACTTACTGGCAGGCAAAAGAAAAATCGGTTTACATTTTGGACGCATTTCGGGGGAAGTTCATAAGGGAGCTGACTTATGCCGTTGGCATTACATCAATACCCAACCACCAAGCCAACATTGAACGCTAAACACCATTATTATGCTATAAGTAACCGATGATAACGGAATGATGATGATGATGATGATTCGCCTTTGAATAACATTATGATAATGTGTGCTCTCTACTGTGTAACAGTACTACATACCGAGTTACTCGCCATAAGTAAAGTTTGAAAACTTGTTACATGAAAACAGTGTAGAAAACGCGAAAAATATGAATATAAGAAAACCACGGAATCATATTGAACTGCCACCGGAAAGAAATTCACTTGTTATTACTTAAACATTAAGCTGAGATGAAGAAAACAGTAAATGTATGGAAGTAAATAAATGAACTCCAATGGACCATTTGCATTTACCCGTACCTTATTGAACGAGTGTATGTGTCACTGCAACAACTGGTTGGTTGATGATGAGTCAAAACGTCCATCCGTATTAACAGTAACAACATTCTAAACTGATTTAAATACTTGCAAATGGAGTTAAGACATTGGAATCACACAGTTGGGGGATGATTGGATATTGTTACTCGCTTATGGTCTTTACTGTACACTGTGTACTTCATTTTCAGTGTGGTTATGCATATTAAGTTATATCAAACGACTATATTCAGTGAATGGAAATAAAAAACAAATGATATTCAAGTCATGCATTCGTCCCATCAAATAGAGTTGATATGCAACTGTAAACCTCATGAATTTTACTAAATAAAATTAATTTAATGTAAGACGTAATGCTAAGAAAAATAAAAAGAGATTTCAAAGTAAAAAAATGTAATTTTACCTGCGTTCATTTTTATTAAAAGAACAAATTACAGGAGTTTCTTTTTTCAGATTAAAATTATTGAAATTTGATCATTTGAAATTTCCAGATATTGAACTTGGCATTAACAGTGGCGCCTCTAGCGACGAATGACTGAACTAAAAAAATGAAACTTTTGGAAAAAAATTAAAATTTCCATAACTCTTCTTCTTCTTCTCCGAATGACGTCACAAGCGAATGGGAAACTTACCTCCTGGTGTTATGTTCGCCTGTTCCGATTCATCCAGTTTTATTAAATTTTCGTCAAGAAATTGGAAAATTTTCGAATTTTCCTTTGATATTGGAACAGGCCACCATACATGTAGCAGGTAAATTTTACTTCTGGTAGAATTAAAAATTTTTCAATTTTTTTCTGAAAATTGAAAATTTCTGAAAAACTGGGAAAGTTAATTTGCCTCTTTCAGTTATGTTCGCCTGTTACAAATTCATTGGAAAAGTTAAGAAATTTTCAGTTTTCAGTTATTTGCATAACATATTAGAGTATAGTTGTTGAACTCCGTATCCTCTTCACCTGTACCTTTCACCTTTAGTTGAAAACGAACACATCATTATTAATATTCGATTGATGTTCAATCGAATGTTCCAAATAAAAGAGAAGCATAAAATTTAATTCCTTTCATGATGATGTATATTTTTTCTTATCCAATTTTCAATTCATCGTTAAGGTGATTCGCGAAATATTAGTGTCTCTCTGTATCCTACGAAAACATAGAATTTAATTTAAAAATTCTTTTCTTTTTGATTTCTCCCAAACTCAACATCTGCAACATCTCACACCATCTGAAGAAACTTCTACACTGTGCTAAAGAATAATAAATACAAGAAAAAAAAATACCTAAGATAAGACAACAAAAACTCACTTAAAATTCATCAATTATCTTTATTAGATTTCTTAACTCAAGAAGTGTTTAAGGTTTTCTTTTGACTTATATATTTCATTTTTGTTTTTCTTTTTCATTCAATTCGTTATGCCACATAATAGTTTGTTTTATCCATTCAATTATTTAGGCAATCACACACTCACAATTCACAATTATAATTTCATTACATATTTGGATGTGATGATAATTAAAATATAATTAACAAATAATTTAATTTCATTAATCACACAATAGAAAAAAAAAAACTTGAATATTTAAATTGAATGAATGACTGTTAAATCACATATCGAATCAATGCTCATTATTTCATCAAGTTCCCTTCTATTTATCTACTTTAAATCCTGATTCTCATCTAATATATCTAATTAAACATTTAAGGATCATCAGCACATTGGAATCATTATATAAATTCATCTAATTTGATCTATCATCCATTCACACGGTTAATCAATCACTTAATATTTTTTTCATATAAACGTAAATTAGTATTAATCACTATACAAAAGAAACAATTTTCTTTAATAATTTACAACTTTCTGTATTTCTGTCTATTTCACTTTTATCAAGAGTTTCAATTTTCTGTTCATTTCACTGGGAAAATTCCAACGAATTTCCATTTTTATCTCTCTAGCTATTCATAATCATTATTAATTAAATAACACAAATTATTAAAAAGATCATATATCATTCAGATGGCAAGAATGAATAGCAACAAGTAATAATTCTTTGATGCAATAAGTAATAAAAACACATACACACAGAAATGATAATAAACAACAACTATTTTGAATCACTTAACTTCTTACTGGTGTAATTTCAGCTCCACTGGACGCATATTGACTCAAGTTTATTACCCCAAAGGAACTGTTCAACTGTCTACCATCATCATCAGTATTGTGTTTCACTTCCTTTGGAAATTTTTCATCGTCACCATCGTTTCCTGTATCATTTATTCGGTCCCTTTGATCGTCCGTTGAAATTAATATTTCCGGTTTAATTTTAGCTGTTACCAAACTACCATTACTATTTGGTTCAATTGAATCGATTGGTTTTATTGTATCATCAGCCACATTATCTACGGCCAGTCTAATTTCATTTTGTTTCATTCCAACAATATTATCAATAATTTCTTCCGTTTTTGGCAACCGAATTGTTTGGTTGTCATCAGTACCAGTGAAAAAATTTTCCGGTGACATTTCCTGTTGTTTACCAATCGTTATATCATCAATGTGATAATATTTTTCACATCGTTCAATCAATAGATTTTTATCCTGAATTGATGATGATTTAACAATATCACCTGAACCGGAATATGTTGATGATGTAGCCATTGGCTCTATACTGTTAATTGCATCAATAGCGATTGGGTTTTTAATGTCATTATACTTTATTGTTTCCGTTTGATTAAAATTAGTAATTGATTTCACATTGGTGTCATCATCATCATCATGTTTTTTACTATCAATTGAAATACTTTCATCTCTAGTGTCCAGTGGTTGATATTCAACGGCATTAGTAACACTGGTACTACTGTCATCCATTTGATTTTCTATCGTTACAGTATTGTTGTCGTTATCATTACTGCTGCTGATGTTACTGTTGCTAGTACCATCAATCGTTACGGTTGATAATGATGGCGTTGTTTCATTTATTACAGCATCATGTTGTTCCACTGGATTATTTATAGTTGATTGTGTTCGTTCATCAGCTGCTTGTCTATTTCTTGTAACTATTGCATTTTGCCAACTAATGTAACCCTCAAATGCGTTATTACGGCCTATAATACGTCTCATGTTAACCACTCGTATGCGTACATTACGGTTGATGTTGTTATTATTATTGTTCGCCAATCCAGCACCAAATACATAATTAATAAGAACATTTCTAAAACCACCAATTAAATAATTTCCAATAAAATAAATAATATGTTGAATAAATTGAAAAATACGTCTACTAAATACGTATAGATAAACTTCTAGTAAATTATTTCTATTATTTTGATTTTGGTTAGTTAAATCAGCAGCACCTGTATTTATGACATCAGTGAATTGTTGCGGCTGTTGTTGTTGTTCTTGCTGTTGCTGTTGCTGCTGTACCATCGGTTCCATTTGATGATATGCATTCTGCATCGTATAGTTATAATGCCAATTATTATGTCCGCCATCATTCATGCCATTTAACTGTTGTTGTTGAGCCGATGTCATCGATTGAATTCGATATGATCCATTCATTTGATTAACGTCAGTATCACCGTTACCACCACCTGAATCACTGCCATTTCGATGACCATTTGAATCCAATGGTCGATTATTACTACCATTGGTAACTGTGCTACTACTATTACTGTTTCCATTGCCACCCCTACCACCACCACTACTATTTCCAGCACTACCATCTGATGGATTTGTGGATGCACCATCAGATGCAACAGTCGATGAATGTCCATCACTTAAATGATCACGTCCACTTTGTGAAGTGGCACCATTTGTATGTTGTTGTTGTTGCTGATTTGTTCCATTGTTTTGATTAATACCATTGGTGGTGGTATCTTGACGTGGCTGAGGTTGATGTGAATGCCGAAATCTTGGTTGTAACATAAATTGCCGGAATTCAGCACGTTGTATAATCAATGGCAATTCATAATGATGAAAAAAGAAAATCATTGAATGCTACATAAAATACAAAGAAAAAAAAAACAGAGAAAAACAGATACAATCAATAAAAGTCTCAAATTTAACAAGTCGTGTAATGGTAAAATGAAATATAAAAAAACAAGGAAAAACAGAAAAATGGTGTATGGGAAACATATGCAATTGATTAGTTATCATTGAATCAATTGAGCGGAATATTATTGATGGGCTTTCAGATTTCAAGTCAAATGCATTGGTCCATAATATTTTTAGTTTTTTTTTTTCATTTGTTTTACTCTATTTACCATCCAATTCATTCCGTTACTGTTAGCCACTTTATTTCCTTTCTCCATTTCATTCAATTGTGAATTATAAACGAAATAGAGAAGCATCAAAAACGAGAATAAAAGCTAATCATATGGCAATCGAATATAAAATAACGCGATGATATCGAATACAAAACCGATTGTATATTGCATAACCCGTTGAGAATGATATGAACAGAGTAGTTTT
The DNA here is from genome assembly GCA_001014335.1 of Coboldia fuscipes. Classification (NCBI taxonomy): domain Eukaryota; kingdom Metazoa; phylum Arthropoda; class Insecta; order Diptera; family Scatopsidae; genus Coboldia; species Coboldia fuscipes. The sequence continues at coordinate 99,350 of JXOR01000216.1, forward strand.
TTTCAACCTCATTTCAATTTTCAAATGATTTTATTCCTATTCTGATGCTTTTGTAGTATTAAATATGGTTTATTCTGTTCTTATTCAACTATTTATGAAATGAATATGTGACAATGCGTTCCATATTTCACCCAAACCACTACACATTAGCAATTACATTCACGTGTTTTATCATCGATTTTACATTCCACCCTTGTTGTTATTCTCCAACAAATTTTTTTTTTCGGTTCTGTGAGTGACTATCCACTTTCCCATTCCTCATCTTCACCTAGATTTTTGTCTATTTTTTTTTTTTTTATCAGCGACTAAAGCTACAATACATTGGTATATATTTGTCATTTATTTTTTTGTCGTATATCCAATCCCAACCCCATGATGAATAAAAATTTATTCAAATGGTTATGGAGACAAAACGGTATGTCAATTCACGTGTAAATTAATATCAATTCACGTGAACATGTTCTAGTTCATTTTCTATTCGAATTGATGAAAAATGGGTGACAAATATACGTTAGTAAATTGTTAAAAAGTTAATGTTAATACAGAAAAATGAAACGATGATAAACATCTATTGATATAAAAAAAAATAAATAAATTACAGACAAAATTGCATAAAAAGCTTCACTCTAGAAATTTATGTAAATTTCTCATCATTAAGTAACAAGACGGACGACAATATCAAGGAGTTCATTTTACCCTGATTATAATATTGTCTTTGTTTCCTTTGAATTATCTATTCGTTACTCAATGCTATCAGAGAAAATATCATGAAATTCGATAGGAAACAATGATTAAACTCCAATAGTTTTGAATAATAATGATAAAGTCCATTCATCTAAAATGTAATTCTCCATTATGAATTCAATTTTAATTTATCTCGTAATAGGGAAATTACTAACTCGTAAACAAATAATTTTCAAATCAAAATTACAGATTGTTTGAACTTTATTCCAGTCATCAATTCAGACAAATTGTGATCATTACTATTAATTTGTCCATTTGCCATAACTGTAATTGCCACTAAAACGAATCGTCAGTCATCAGTCATAAACCGTTTGTAATAAATTACAGTTAACTACTTTCGTTATTTGATGGGCATTTCTTACAAAAACGATGTAATCGAATTTAAATTTTTATTTTGTTTTTCTTAATTACCAAACTAAACATTGCACTATCCCTTTTACTTATTACAATTCAATAAAAGTAACAATGCGGTAACGGAATTAAAAATTATTTCCTTTTTAATATCCGGATTTCTTTTGTGGCTTTTAAATGTTTCCCACTGAACAACAAACACAAAATAAAATGCAATGCCAATCCGAGAGTAAAAGAGAAAAACCAGAACAAAATTATGTCAATGGAAAATAAGAATTAATTATGATTCCACGAAAAATAGATTCAATTCAACGGTGTTCCTGTGAAAAGGTTTTTCATTTTTTTTAAATTCCAAATTGAATACGCCACTGTTTTCCATCGTACACATAAAAAAAGAATGTTTCAGTGATTGTATGTGAGCGTAAAATTAATTATTTTTTTCTTTTGAATTGCATACAGAAAACACAAATAGGCAACGACCAAATTACAAAAAAAATAAATGAAATACCAACTAATTAGCCAATTTATAACTGGCTAAATATTTATGCTAATTATGTGCACCATATTTCATTCAATTATCCACAGTGTTTTTTTTTAAGCCATACGGCTGATATTTTGCATTCGATTGCAGGTGCTATTCCATCGTATGTTTATTACTTTTTATTTTTTATATCTGTCTATCATGTCTTACAATTACTTTATTTCGTTGTTACTTCTCTACAATTCGTGTATTTCTATGGCCAACAGTCTGGAACTAGTTTTTAATTTTATATTAACGTTATCAAATTGTTATCATTTAAAAAAAAAAACTGCCTTTACAATTCATCTGTTGCACTCATATTTTGTATGTACAGAAACCCCCATTAGGAATTAATTTTATTTAAAAAAAAAAAAGAAGAAGCGTAACTAGGCTTACCTGAATAAACAGCCATGATGTCAGTAATGCCAGATTACTATATTGGCCATTAAAACGATAATGATATGCATAAAATGAGAAATGATAAAGGTAGAAAAACCTGAAACGATACAAAAACAAATACAATTCATTTACATTTTTATAACAAATGCTAGAAAAAAAAAAACAAAACAAAACAAATTTAATTTTAAACTCATACTAATTATTTATTATATCGCCATAAAGTTTTATTTCTTGTTGGTGGAATGCCAAAAGAAATTGTTTACCATTTTTTCTCATTTTAATTTGAAATTATTCTGAATTAACAAGCAAAAAACTATGTGAAACTTAAGCCCAACATTCAAATAGTAAATGCGATTGAGAGCAATAGAAGAATATGAAATATTAAAACATAAACCAGTGACGATTGTTTCAACTAAATTCTTGGATGACATTAATTTCATTTCAAATTAACAGTAAACACAATAAAGATTCATATCGGTTTTTTTATTCAATTGTTATCAAAGTAAAACCGATTCATCGTTTATGTGTTTTTTTTTTCCATTTATTTGGGGAATAAAACATTTGTAGTTTTTTATTGGTGTACACGCCTCACAAATGAAGAAACATAATTGTATACCATAATAGCGAGAGGGCGGTGGTGATAAGCAATCAACATACCATGGAAAAAAATATGAAAGAAACAAAGAAAATCATAATTCAACGCATTTTTACTAAGAAAATTCTATCGTATTCAACGTTTAAAGGAAATATAAACGCGAAAACTTTGTATTTTTTTTTTATTCAATTTCAGTAGAGAATCAATTTAGTAGCAACCAACCACTAGTTGATATCACATTGAGGTCGCTAAACAACACTGTAAACCCTCGAAGCAATTGGAATATCTGAAACAACATCATAAGTGAGTTGATAAAGAAATAATAAAATAAAGGACATAATATAAACAGTTTCATAGTGGAAATATGTTATTCTTTCACCAACATAATAACAGATTCCATTCACTGACGACACAACAGTGAAACATTATGTTCCATGATAAAAAACTAAAAACAGAAAATTCTATTATTTGTATAACGATAAGAATTTAACGAGAATGCATTTCATAGAAAATGAATCGATTTAGAATATCAAGATCATTTTACCATATGGAAATTTACATTTTACTATTTGCAATCAACGATTTTTTTTATTCATTGGAAAATCATTTTTCATTGTAAACGTGTGTTTCATTTAACAAGCGGCAAATGAGGGTTCAAGTACTGTTTAGTTTAAACCTTTAAACGATAAAGAACGACCATAAACCGTAACCAATTAATGGTCTCTAATGAATTTTATAATCTCCGAATGACGTGCATATTCTTTACGTTTACTTGAAAAATTCCAATCATTGTAATTAAGTTAATTGGTCAAATACCGAAACCTGTTAAACAATGACTGATACCATTATTACAAGACACTAGACCAATGAAAAACTCAATGAAATTGTGTAAAAGTAATTCGTGAAGTTTTATTTTCTACTTCCACCAAGGAATTTGAGACTAAAGTGACTCTTAAGCGTATGTAAAATTTGATTAGAGACTCAGGCCGCTATTTTTTTTTTCTATTCTTAAGTGAAAGGAAATAAAATCGCATCGTATCTACCCCCACATGGTATTCATTATCAACGAAATAAAAAAAAAAAAGAAAAATAGAAAATACCAATAAAAGGCTATGGAACCACTCATAAGTAATTGATATCATCGTATCCATAGTATATTTACCATAACCCGAGACGTATAACATAAAGAAAATGGTTCTCATGTTGTGTTTTATAGTTAAATTGAACTCAATTTTATTTGAACATATTGTTGCAGGGCCAATAGATGATAATATAAAATAATATCATTAACACCATAGGAATCTCACCTTAAACACTACATGGAATTGATGAAATGTGTAAGCCACTGTGGACCATCACTCCCCCAGCCAATATAAGTTGTCAACTAGTTTATGTCTCAATTTCTCATCTCGAGACGACATAATTCAATGAAGAAAAATCCAAATGAAGAATGACTCATTCCTCATTGTGAATCCGGGGCATTAACGTTAACCAAGAGTTTTAGCCATTCTCATTTTCTATATTATTTATTTGGTTTTAATTTGAAAACCACCACCACCTCTGTCCTATTACGAATTTTTATTATGTTATCACAAAGTAAATCAATTGATTAATCAATGAAGTATGAGCCAAAATATAATAACAATTCAATTTTTGCTTCAATGTAACCAAAAACATAAGAAGCAAAATAACAGTGTACAGCACCCAACGTATAGAAAATAATAATAATAAAACCGACAAAAAAAATGAAGTAAAACCAGCATGAAACTAACAGCAATTCAATGTTCAACGAAATGAAATAATCAACTTGAAATCAATAAGCGAAACCGAGTAAGATCAATTATTTAAGTAGTGATACGGCCGTTTTCACCTTCTTTCCCCCTTCACATCAAATTAAGTATCGAATGGTACACTCCTCAAATAACTGGCGTATAGAGTACTCATAATCAACATTATAAATGAATTCCTTTTTTATGTTATCTTGTGGAATGGGATCCTTTAATATGGTTTCTAATAGAATGTTTATGTAACACGATAATAATAAAATTGGTAACATAACTCTCTTTGCTATCAGTTTTTTTTTTGGAACATTTCGTGGTCAGAATGTAACCAGTTTATTTGTTCTATTCCGTCGAATTATGAAAAACGACAATAATGAACGACAACAACAAAAATCTTCATAACTGAAAAGAATTTTATATTGCAGATTCATTACTTGGATATGAAATTGATTTAAAAGTATATTATATAACCATACCCCTAAATTACGTATGAATTTCCATGTAAAACAAGAAGGAACTTTTATAAGAGGATCCTTAAAATGAGAAAGAAATTGTTTTCTGGTTTTAACTTATATTTTGTTTTCGGGACCCCATCATTCCGCCACTAATGCCAACAACTCTATTCGGTATGTTAGTATCACCCCCCCCCCAATGCACACGTCGTCCCCATAAAAAGCTTTATGCCAAAAGAAATATTTCTTAAGCTGTTTACGCATTCGGACATTCTTTCAACCTTAAACAAAAAATAAATAAATTTTCCTTCTAAACTTTTCCTGGTTTTTCCATCATAATGAAAATATATGGATGACTAACCCTTTCATGATTTTGGTCTTATCAACTCAACGTAGAGAAAAAAAAATTGGGAAAGATATTGTTACCGTAAAAAATCTCTTTTTGCAATGATATGGAAATTCTTCATACATGAAACAGAATATGATTAGAAAATGAAGATATTTGAATTCCATCACTCAATAAAGTAATAACTTTGGATGCGATTGGAATGACGGTAAGCAGGACTACATGGGTAAACAGAAGAAAAAAAAGATTCACAAAAGGGAAAAACTCTTTCAAAATAGACATTTCTTATCAAATTAATAATCTTTTATGATTCTCATACTATCCCCATCCGTATGATGGCCACTAAATAAGAAATAGCAATGTTCTCAGTTAATTTTACGGCCTCTAGGAATTCATGGTTCAATATTTTAAAAAACGACTAGCGGCCAACATTCAATATTAACTCAAGTGGGATAAATGAAAAACGCAGAAATAAAATCTTTGCAAAATGACAAGACAGACCAAAAGTATTGCTAAAATAAAACTAACCAGATAAAAATCAATGTCATCAATTTCTCTGCTCAGAAGTTCACAAACATCCTTTGAGGCTAAAATCAAGAAAATATGAAATGAAAAAAGATTGAAATGCGCCTAGTGCTACTAGTGCCAAGGATCAATTTTAAGGAAAATAAAAAAAATAATAGAAAATCTATCTTATGATTCATAAACATTAGGCATAATAACATTGAAGTGTATTATCAACATCATCAAGCATTATAAATTTCAACTTTCCACCTCTCTTCTATGTCTCAACAAACACGAATTTTCTTCTTTTATTTCGATCAATTTTTCTTTTTATTTTCATTTTCATTTTCGTGCTGAAAATGCCAAGTCGCTTTTTCTCTTATTGAATGAATCCTCATGCCAATGCACCATCTAACATACACATTCATTCGAATCATTGGTACTGGGTGTTATTGTCGTCGTCTTTTCACGTTCTCTTACACACAGAGACGGGATAGGGAACAGAATGTATATAAGAATAATAGTATATTACTTATACTGGACA
>JXOR01000215.1:0-79914 GCA_001014335.1 Coboldia fuscipes
AAAAAAAAACAGTTTTAAATTTTAGCATTTGCCATCTTCCAATACTTCGTCGATATGATGAAATGTAAGCATTAAAATTAAGAATATGTTATCAAGGAATTCATTTCCTTTCTTTTTTATTCAAACAGAATATTTTAATTATAGGAGAAAACAAACAAAAAGTGTGATTCTTCTTTTTTGCAGCTAAATTACTTTACAGATAATAATATAAAGTTGTTATAAACGATATTTATATTTGTCTGGGATTCGCGTATTATTACATTGAATTAATTTCTATCCATGTGTATTAGCATAAAGCGAAACATTACAATTATATTTTATTAAAAATCAAATAATCAATTGTTGGTAATCGGTAAAACATTAACGCAGATAATCCGTTCAACTATCAATGAATCGTTTTGGTTCCCCAATTGCTAAAAGAAGTAGTTGTTAGACAAGAAAACCGCGAATTTAATTATCATTAATTTAGTATTTTATCATTATAATAATGAATGTGATATTTTTTTTTTGTTTCGGGTTAGCATAAAGTTTTGTATTATTTGTAAAAAAGAAAAAAAAGAACTTTTTTAGTTTATATTTCAAATGGTTTCTTTAGATTTGATCAGATTTATTGGTCAAATTTATAAATAGACCGTTTTATTACTTTATTACTTATCAAAAATTTAGTTAGAACAATTGTGGTAAGTAAGTTATTAGGTTTTTCTTGACAAGTAATCGTAAATGTAAATAATAATTACAAAATTTTATAATTAACAATGGCAGACATGCGCTTTCACATAAGCTATAGAAAATTATCAACTAAATCGTTAGTGATTTTATTAAATTTTATTTTATTTTTACTTGTTTTATTCCATTTGATTCGTATCTTATGTTACATTTCGTTTTTGTTTTTCTATTGAGGTTGTGTGAAAGATTCATTTTGCCATTTTCAAATTTCATATTTTTCTTTTATTTTAATTTAATTTAATACATTCGAATTGTTTTGTTTTTATCTTTTTATGTAATTTCTAATAGGTGAAAGAATTACTGCTTTCATTTGGCCAACTGAGAGCATTTAATCTCGTCAAAGATGCAGCAACTGGTTTAAGCAAAGGCTATGCATTTGCTGAATATGTGGATTTTAATATTACAGATCAGGTAAATTGATAATTATTTCTGGTATTTGAAAATGATTAATGTAATGTATCTGGTTATTTGTAGGCCATTGTTGGTTTAAATGGAATGCAATTGGGTGATAAGAAATTGATTGTACAGCGTGCTAGTGTAGGCGCCAAGAATACAACAACATTAGGACAAATTGCACCAGTTCAAATTCAAGTTCCAGGATTATCAATGGTTGGCACTTCTGGGCCACCAACTGAAGTACTATGCTTATTGAATATGGTCACTCAAGATGAGTTACGTGACGAAGATGAATATGAAGACATTTTAGAAGATATTAGGGAAGAATGTAACAAATATGGTGTTGTTAGAAGCGTAGAAATTCCACGTCCAATTGAAGGTGTCGACGTTCCTGGATGTGGAAAGGTAAACATATTCAGTTGCATTACATTTCAGTGATGGTATTAAGAACTGATTTATTTATTTTAGGTCTTTGTTGAGTTTAATTCAATTGTGGATTGTCAGAAGGCTCAACAAGCATTGACCGGACGTAAATTTAGTGATCGTGTTGTGGTTACATCCTATTTTGATCCAGACAAATATCATCATCGTGAATTTTAAACGTGAAATTTGCAGCTTAAAAGACACACGGGAATTGGTTATTTGAATCAATTGTATTTCAGCATAAATAAGATTTTTCATTGATTCCCTTCTCTTCTATATAGCATCTAGAGTCTCTTTTGTTTCTTTAATAGTATTTTACATTGATCTAAAAATGCACACAGGTAATTTAAAACAAAAACGAAAATTGTTACACAGCTATGTTTTTAGATACAGGAGGAGGATTTTTTTAGATTCATACATAATATAATACAGAACAAAAATTTAGAAACAGAGTGTAATTTAAAATGCGAGTAAAGTATTTGATGCGAATTTTAAACATTTAAAGTAAATTTTCTTCTGACAACAAATGAAAAAAAAAACCAAATCCCAATACTTACAATAAATCATTGGGTGATTTTTGGCAATTATTTAACTAAAAATACCAAAAGTAAGCTTGAACTAAGACGTTTAAATTCAATTAAAAATAAAAGAAAATAATGATTGGATCTTATTGCTGTTGTTGTTTTTATTGTATTAATATTTGATGAAACAAATGCCATTCAATGTGTAGGCATCATCATCAAGGTTTTGCAGTTTCACCTAGTTTCAAATTGTGTGAATTTGTTTTAATAAATTCCCATAAATTTACTTGTCTTCACTAAGGTAGTTATTGTGAAATATATGAGTACATTTAACAATTTTCATTGTGATTTCCTAGCGTTATATTCAAAAATGAACAACGTCTGTTTTTATGTAGGTAATCATCATCTGTGGTAATGAAATATATCATGAACGATATCTTTCACATTAATTGCTGTGAACTGCTTGCTATACAACGATAGAAATCTTTATAGTGATCAATCTTAGATTAGCTGCTATGGATTTGAATTGAATCGTTCATAGTTTTATGGTTGGTGGTGGTGGTGGTAAACTGCTGTATAAAATTGTTACTCGTACTTGATGCTGTGTTATTTAATTAAACCTGTATTCCATTGTGAGATCAAATTTATACTCCTTTTCCATCGTTATGTTTGAACAATAAATAAAAGAACTGGTAATTGACAAAACTGCAACACTTCTTCTGTGTGATTTACCACTCTGAATCCGTTGTAAAACTTACAGCCGTTAAGTTTTTCCATTAAAACTTGATTCTCTTTCACCAGCACCGGTAGTTTAGCTTTGCGTGTCTCATAGTGTGGATCAAATTTTCAAATAGTGAACTGATATTTTAACTGATCGATGGTTTTACTTTAGATGAATTGTTATCCAATCTCTTGGATTATAGTAGTGAATTATTGAAATACTTTTAAAATTAAAAAGGACTCTATTATATCATTTCGTGCACATAAATGATTAACGATTAATTGAATTGCAATTAATGAAAGTACGATATTAATTAAAAAACAAAATTCTCCAATTAATTTAATAAAAACATATCAGTATAAACTGCATCTTGAACATTCCTTATAATTAAAAGAAAAGTGATTGTGAAATTGGTGTTACATCTAAGAGTTGAAAATTATTAAAAATTTTTCCTTATCAAAATGCAAAAATTATTATACTTGGTGCCACTATTTATATTCATACTTGGTGAGTACATTGTAACTGTTACATTATGTCTGTTGTAATATCAACTCTCTTACTCTCGTTATAAAATTCATATGGAGAACAAATAATTGAATCAATCAGTTAAAGTCACGCACAATATTGTACGTACCATCAACCAAATAGCATCATTTGAATCAAACCGTTGCTCATGAATCGTGGACCATTTAAATAATAAAAAGAAATATAAATTTCACTTTTACCATAAAAAACAAAAAAAAAAATTAAATATTAATGATTGTTACGTAAAATTTTCAAGTTATTTTTATGAAAATTTGTGTGAATGATTAATGAAAAAAAAAATAAAATCCGATATTATTCAATAACAAAAATCTTACATATCCAATTACTTTAAAGGTAAATAAAAATATTTTATAAAGAAAATCGGTTTTTTAACTTTCCATTCACTAATGTTGTTGAATCGCTGGAAGGATTCAAGTTATTCTATTTAATACAACTGGCTGGCAAGAAATTTTTCAAAAGTTTTCATCAATAAATTATTGAAATATTTTACATGAGTTTCCAATTGATAAATTGTGCCTTAACTATTAAGATTTTATTTATTTTATTTTTGGGGAAGTCTGAAGTGAATTTGTAATTACAATTTGGACGAGATGTATGAGTGGAGTGTGTAGTAATAATCAATTGAAATAACTGGTATTGAAAAAAAATTGGTAATTTTTATATTTCGAATTTTTGTATGGGAATACGGTACGTGATAGTTCTATTAATTACAACAAACTATACATTTTGGTATGTTGGATAACTCTTGTTTTCCGTTCGTATGCACTGAAAGGGTTTTAGCAACATGATTATACTGAGAGTCTTAAGTCACTGTTGGAAACCAAATAGTGTTGGTTACGATTAAAAGTTCGATGACTTGCCATATGCAATTTTAATGGTCTTATCATCAGCTAACATTCATTGGATTGCGGAATTTAATTTTATTATGATCAGGAATAGCCAGTAATGAACTAATAATGTTTTATGGTTACATTTGATTTTAACATAAAATAAGCAGCGTACAGTTATTTTAATTAACCGTTTGATTTAATATTTGACTGAAGTTTTATTTATTTTTTTTTTTATAAAATTCATTTATGGGTATCAGTAAACGTGCCAATCTAACACCTTCAGAATAAATGATTTTGTGGCAATTGATCATTTTTTCTTCGAGTTTAGAAGAGAATTGATTAGTAACATTTAACTGCAAATTCGAAACTTAATAAATTTCCATAGAATATCAGTCCGAGTTTGGGAATGAATGTACTCACCTGTTTAAATTTCAACTTGATTTTTAAATGTTTAATTCGATGGCAATGCTTTGATCGTGAAGTTGCTATTGTTCCGGCAAAATAATGGCTTAAAATTTGTATTGACGGTTTTTCGATGAGTTAAAAGTAGTAAATCCACTATATGACGACTAACATACGCTTACTTGCAATAAACTATCAATGACGAAGAAGTCATCTATTCGACTGTATGTTTTAAATAGAATTTAATTGAATATTGTGTTCATGGAAGATATGGTAACATTACCATTGTATGGAAGGTAAGAGGAGTAAGATTAATGTTAATGATTGAGATGTAGTAATATGAAATTGAATGTGCTTTCATAACAAACACTCGTGTATTTTGTATTTTCTGGCGCATACACTATGATGGGATATTTCTAATCGCTTTTATATTATTTTTATTTTATTTTAGAAAGTCCATTTTATAGCAAAATACGAGAAATTGAATTTAAGGAAAGTTTCATATATGATTTTCAATAAAGCTCTTTAAAACGATTAGTCTGCGATGTAGTCATTGAGATGTAGTGAGATAATATAAGTAAAACATACATGACGTTTATAATATTTTGCGGTCCAGATAACATAAGATCAAATTTATGTTGAATGTCAATAATAACTAAATTGTTACAAATAATGTGGAATATTTTAATTATTTACCAATTTATTTAAATACGAAATAATTATTAGAAATGCAATTTCTAAAAACGGTGAAATTTTCATTTAAAATTACTTTAAATTTAGCGGAACAATGGAATTATTTAATTGGGATTTGATCACGAATGTTCATTTCAATGCATTATCATCGTCATCATCATCATCATCATCATCATCATGGAATTAATAAACCCTTTTGTTTGATTTAAATTTCCATAATTTAGGTTGCAACGGACAAAAGTTACGCAGTGACCAAGAAAATCCATGTCAAACAAAGGCACGAGTTGTCAGTGATGCAACATATTGTGATCGTTACTGGGAATGCGTTAGTGATCAACCAGAATTATATGATTGTCCAAATGGATTAGTATTTGCTGGGAAACATCGTGGTGTAACTGAAGGTTGCGATTATCCATGGCGTTCCAATTATTGTGAGGGAAAACAACTTGCCAGTAAGTTAAAATTGATGTGAATTGAAACATTATTTCACATAATTAACAACAGTTTTGTTTCAATTGTTATGCAATATGTTTTTGCACATTTGTTGATACTTTGTGTAAATAAATGAATTAATTTAGCAAATTTATTTTTATAGATGGACCAATTGGCACAGAACATTGTGATTGGTTGTATGGTATCTTTGGACATGAGACATCCTGTACACGATATTGGACATGTTGGAATGGCACTGCTACGGAACAATTATGCATTGGTGGTTTGTTATATAATGAGAATGCTCACAGTTGCGATTGGCCAGAAAATGTAGATGGATGTCAAAAGCATCGTAAGTGTTTTATTTTGTTCGCTAATGACTGTATTGTATTTACTGTTTAGTAATTGATGGAAATCATTATTATTGACTATTTTTGTTTTGTTTTTCTGTTATTAGCATTATGCAATGATGATGCCAATGGTAATGTGGCACTAGGTAAATCATGTAATCGATATTGGCAATGCCAAGGTGGTTATCCACGTCTTCAACGGTGTCCAGCTATGCTGGTGTTTGATCGTCGTTCGTTACGTTGTGTTGTACCACCAACAGAAGATTGTGATGTGCCCACAACACAAACACCATTAGATGAAGACATACCGGATTTACCAGAAAATCCAAAACCAAATGGCAAAGATTCTGTAAGTTTAATTGGACTTAATTAAATGATCATTATTTTGAAATTTAAATTTGTATTTTAGCGTAAGCAGAATAATCAGAACTTTGAATCACAAAACGATAGAAATACATATGATAGATCAAATAAAAATTAAATTGCAACTGGATTTTAACCAGACCATTAAGTTACTTAGAATTAATGATAACAAAAATTATTAAATTAACAATTGGAATTCAATTTATGAATCCCATACAGTATTACTGATTCAGAAACCGTTTAATGAAAGCAACTTACGCATATTGTTTACTGATTGAATCTCTTGAAATGGCCTTCCTTTACAATAAACCTTCTGTTTAAACTTGATGGGAATGGATGCATAATTGAGTGGAGGAAACAACAAATAGATATTTTCAAGTTACATATTTTAGTTTTAGTTGTTATATTGTTTCTATCGATTCTTTGATCAATATTGATTAATTTAAAATAAATTCTGTTATTGATTAGCAAATAAGAATATTTCAAAACCAATTAAATACTTTTATTGAATCTGATTTTCTCTAGAAATTGTATTTTTTGAATTTGTTAAAATCTTCATCTACTGGTAATACCAATAGATCTTTAAGATTTCAGCGCCATCTGTTGGTAAATTTGATGTTTTGTTTAAAATTCCAATTCATTTAATGAAGTTGGGAACAAAAGTTCGAAATGGAGTCGTAAGTATGTATATGTGTCCGTGATATTTATATATTTAAATTAAACATTAAAAATTAATGTTTTATTTAAATTAAAGTGGTGAAAAGTGTTAAATAGTGTTCAATACGTCTTAATAATATGATGGGAATGATTAGTGTAAAATTAGTGTGACGAATAATAAAATCATCCAATCATCAATCAATCATCCATTTATCATAGTAAATTCCAAGTAATTATGCAAAGAACGTTGGGAGAATGGATTCTAATTCGATTGTTAAAATTTTATTATTAATTAACGATAAACATGTGCTGGATCCAATTGGAGTTTACGTGTAATGATTTCAATATCTGTTATCATAATCTAGTCTCACCGCTCATGGTGTAATTGATATTCTGAATTTAGTCAAAATGATATGTGAGTTTTTAATAAAAAGTATTTTCCTAATAAAAAGTGAATTAACATACAGACTACGAAGTCTTTGTAATTGAAAAGGTAAACCATTCTTCTACACAAGCAATCATTTAAGTGCAGATTAAGAAGATTGTAGTTAACATATATAATTAATAATTGAATGGGGATGAAACCATATTACAGTATTTACATAGAATTCCACTGATTGAATAATGTGATTAGGTTAAATCAAGACGAATAACTGGAATAAAGTTGAATTGAAATTTAAAATTGGTACTTGATATCTTTAATCCGTAACTATTCAATTCATATAAACCTCCACAATACCTCGATAATCGATAATTTGGTACATTAATATTGTAGATAATTGTGATTATAATCAAATTAATTTGCATAACTTAAAATTCTACTGAATTCAATTATTCCCAATTATCAATTGATGTATACATACGTACATATATAATTTACCACACATCTAACACTCAATAGAAAGTCACACAAATGAATTGCAAATTTATATCTCGGTTTTAGTTTTGATAATATCTCAAAATGTTAATTAAAGTGGTCCTTTTGTGTCAATAAATTTAAATACGTTGTATACAATACAATTGAAAATTTATAGATTCAATCGATTTGAGTTTATGGTAAACCACCACAATTGACACGCTAAACAATTAATTAGATGCGTACATTTCATAATTGGTGATTTTCAATATTTTAACTGATTCTAATTTTCATATAAATAGGATTCAAGTTTTTGACCAGAATCCTTCATCATTGTGGTCATACGCAACTGTTCTGTCAATAGAACTTATGGTTTTATGGGCTTTGTCTGTCTATGACACTTTCCTGTTTAGATTACCTTTATTGCACAAAACTATATATCATTAATTCATTACGTTTGCAATAATTTATATCATTGAACTGGTATTGCTGAAATGAGATATGCAATCACCAAGCCTATTAAATGATGATGATGATGGTACGGGGGATAAATGGTTGATGATCATTATTAGGAATCCGGTATATTGATTAACCCCAAAATTGCATGAGTATTTGAACGGATTAGAATTCGCTGGGTATGAACGTAGTGTAATCTTTCCTATAATTTATTTAAGTGATGGAATTGTGATGCAACCGTTCTGTAAACTTGTTGAATCTACTCTTCGTTTATGATTTATTTCCTTTGATATTTGATGGATCAATTGGAATCGAATGTAACCATTAGTTTTATGGTACAATCGTCTATATGACAGTTGAAAATCGTTAGTGGAAAGTTCGCAATGAGAAGAATGACAGATGGCCCATATAAATGCAGATGGTTGTCAATGGTATTGTCTAAAATGCAAGAATGGTCATAGATAACAACCATATTGTGGTGGTCAGTAACGAATCTGATGATTTTCTCTGTAATGCTAAGGGATTGTGATGTAACTGAAATACACAAAAACCTCACAGATGAAGAAAGTATGAATTTGATGGGAAATCTCTGACCGTTGATTGGTGATTTAATTGAAAATTATTGTTTTGACAAAATCACTGAGAGATAATTTAATCAAGCAATGAGATTTAATTAATTTTAAAATTTCTATTTTATCATGACTGCCGGACTAACTATTTTAAGTTAGAGAATTAATAGCGGCCAAGTCAGAGGTTAAATAAAACCTAAATTCTATTGGATTGTGGCCAAGAAGTTATGAAATTATGAAAAACAGAATCATACAATAGATTATGTTTTGTATTTTATTTCTTTCGGTGTACGCTATTTCAGTTGATAAGATAAATCATTGCAGTTAACGAATTTTTTGTTAGAATTATTTATGTCGTGATTCATTAACGCCTCGAAATAATTAAATTTATTTCTAATTGAACTAGAAATAATTACATTACACACCACCTTCTTAAATCTCAGCGGAGTATGAACCGTTAAAATTGAATTTATTTTTAAAAGTTTCTTCTAATTATTAATTACATTTAATAAGATATGAACAGAGTGTTAATGATGAATTTATTAAACGATTGATTTCTCATTTTAGATGAGATGAAAACTTAAAAACAAACGAAGTTTATAATTCATGATAGAATAACAAATTGGTAATTAATCCAAGTTGTTCAGGTGTGTAACATAAACGTTCACCACATCGTTTATGAAACACATAGTGACTTCATAAGCTGCTTATTATTCACATGTATCTTCTGTGATAGTAAATATCGTTACAATATGAATGTTTAGATGTAAAACTTTCTAATTTATATGTAGGCGGTATATGTGACAATATAATTGGTTTATTTCATTATCAGACATGTCTATATTTCATATCTGATAAGGTTCTGGTTGTACACTGATTCACAACTAACTGAAATACAATATTTATGTATTGTGAAAATTTACATATTCAATTAGTGATTTAATTATATAATTGATATTGATATGAATTAACATTTGAATTCTCTGGATAGGACGTGTCCAACTAAATTTATTAAATAAGCTATAAGTTAACATTGTAAATTGATATCATCTCTCATGTTACCTGTAAACATGAATATGCAATATGATAGTCTCAAAAAAAAAATAATACACCGGCTGAATTCAAACCATAACGTATTTATTATTCAATTGATACCGAAGACGTAACTGAATTTACCAACGTACTAGACCATACAGATACAATGAAAGTTAAATCAAAAAGTTAAACAAATTAAGTGTATACATCAATGTATTGAATATTGTTAGAATTTAAATAAAAAACAAAATAAATAAATACAAACAATCTGGTGAGCTGGAAGAGGTTAACTGTTCCATGTCACTGATTAACGTTACGAACACAGATTGAATGGGAAGACTTGTTTCATATACCGATCATTCACGATACTTGTTTATCAGCTAGTATTCATTCATAACTTGATTGAAGTAGAACAGAATTTTAAAGATTTTATTAAGGTAATTCTCAGTTTAATTCAATTGAGTCTTGTAGCAAGAAGTTAATCGTAGTGTTGTGCATAGTCTAAAGACATTAAGAAGTCTGTATTTTTGTGAATAATTTATAAATAATTTAAAGAGAAGTAAGTTTACGTAGATTATTATTATTGAAATGTGGTAGGCTTAAAGCATTTGAAGAATTTATTTAGTATATTCTTGTGTTGAAGAAGATAATGTTTATTTGTGTTGGTAATATAAGTATTGGTGTGCTGTATTAACACCTTCTTATCAGCTGAGCATAACATTGAATGAATTTTAATTGGGAATCAATTACTTCATTAAATTTAATTTCATTGTATTCAGTTAAGTGCCAGATGGTAAATCAACAGTTTGAATCATTTTTGAAATTTAAATGATGATATGGTCATCCTATTACGTGTCTTTGCATAAAACGAAATTGCTTGTATGCAAAAATGGATATTGTAACTTCAATGTCATTTTGGTTACAAAATACAGAATGAAGAATTTTTATGGTAGATGGAATCATATCATCTGGCTATTATATTAATATAAAATTGCTGAACCGAGCTGACTAAATTACTAAACATAAAATTCTATATAGACAAATATAAGAAAGTTTCTTATATGGTTGTAGTGTACATTATCCTATACTTCTGTTGCTTTCGACTAAATGTGTTATAAGAATAAGTAAAGGCATGTTTTACGAAATAAAAGGACACAAAATATAACGTGTATCCTTATGATGTGTGAGGGTATGTGAGAAGTAAAAGCAAAAAAAAAAAAAAATAAATAAATAAGAAAACTAAATAGAAGATGTACCCCCAGAATGTGATACAAAGCAGATCGAATATAAGAATCTCGTTAAACGGGGGGATACCAAAAGAAGGCCAGATGAAAAGAAAAAAGTATAAGATAATTCCATTTGGTTGTAATAACATAAAACAAACGTACACAGTTAGGACCACTCTACGTCTGGTTAACAGTGTAGTTTGCCTTCATAAAATAAGTAAAAATCATTCTATTGCAGGGATATGAGGGGGGTTTTATTCTCTGGAAATCATAGTATAGAAAAACATAAAATGCTTATAAATAACATAACTGACTGGTATAGCAATCATTGTTCCGGTATTTTTATGTAAAAAGTCATTCGGGTTTTGTACAATATGTGTGGCTAGTAGAAGATAATATTGTTTTACTTTGATATCCACCAAAAAAGGAAGAGAAAAAAAAATGAACCAGTGGAAGAAGTAGTAGTGTAGTTGTTGAAATCACATTATTACTGAAACCATGAAATTTTGGCACGCAGTGATTCTATAAGGGATGATTGTTGCTGGTAATATACATAACCCAATGTGGTATATTCGAATATAAAACAGACGATGGGATACCATTAAATGCAACCTTTGTTAGGTCTAACCATATTTCGGTTAAATGCGATAGAATATTATGAACTGAAAAGAAAGGAAAAAAAATGCGAAAAAGACTGAATGAAAGTAACGGAAAAATATGGATATCATGGACACATCATTTATGCTACCGAATTGATGTGTTCATATAAACGCAATTGGTTATAATAGACAACAGTAAGTTAAGAATAAATAAACATCCAATGAATATTGAAGTTATACGGTGTAATGGAATTGTGAATTTTCATTGTCTGTATTCGATTTTTGCTTGTGATGCTGTTTTTTTTTTTGTAATACAAATGTAATTTAGGTTTACGATTTGTTTGAATAACTCCCCCGTTGAACATTTTAAATGATACAAACAAGTGAAAGGGGTGAGAAAGAGAGAAATAATTTGTAATCAGTTAATAATGAATAATATTCTGTTAACAAGTGGCTTTTATGTGTTAGATGTTTATTAATCCAATATACAACTATATCTGGCCTTAAATATACATACCAGTTGTTTGTAACTGCTCCTGATAAGATAAGATGTTTTAAATTAATAAAAGTTATCGCTTTAAAACTCATAATATTTATTCAATATTTTGTTATTTAAAAGTACTAATTAAAACTGTTTCGCTTGGATTACAGGAAAAATGGCAGTTCAAATGTTAAAAAGTCATGAGCTACTGCAAAATGCAACTGATAAATATCGAGAGGTGTTTAATGATGAACCAAATATTGCTGCCATTGCACCTGGACGAGTTAATTTAATTGGGGAGCACCTTGATTACAACGATGGTTTTGTGTTACCAATGGTAGATAATGTTTTTTCTTATTTATTGTTCCATATTATGGCTTTTCTCAAAAATTTGTCAAACAAATGAAACTGAGTGCAGATAAAACTTGTACAAACGATGTAGACAGTTTCTTTTTTTTTTTTAAGAAGTGAATAAGAAGTAAAATGTTTCTTATAATTTGTTGACGGTGTCACCAAGGAGCTGGAATATGAAGTGACTGGCTAAACTCAATGTGATTATGTGTAACTGAAGTTAGTGTCCGTTGGGGGGGTCAAATTCAGATACATGGAAAACACATTTAACGAATATGAAAAACTTTTGCTCCAAGAAAACCCCCAAAAAAAAAAATGAATATAAGAAAAAGTTGCAGCTAAACAAAGTTGTATACTAAGGGATTTTCCTTCTTCTTAAATCATTTTGTCTCAGATGTGTCATAAATGTGTGGTCATTTTAATATGTCCATCATAAAGACTGTTAAGAAACTGTAAAATATTTTTGTTACTGTTTATGGGTAAATGGAAAAACTAAAAACCACAAATATTGGGCAAAAGTCAAACATGGAAAAACTGAAGAATAATTTCATGGATACTTGATGGAAGGAATTGTGGCATTTTAAAACTTTTATGAATCGATAATTCCCACTAGAATTAAGTATTAACTTTGTGGGTTATTTTATTTTTGTCTTCATAACTTCTTGTTTTACATTTGTGCTCTAAGACAGGACTTTTTTTTTATGATAAGAAAATATGATTTAAAGTTTAAAACGTAAAAGAAAATATCCCATAACGCCTAATTAAATTTTCGTTTTGTTCATTTTACCGTGTAGGCATTACCAATGGTAACTGTAATGGTAGGCAAGATGAATGGTATCCAATCTAAAGCTGATATTGTTACTTATTATGAATACGATGGATCACCGGACAAAATCCAGATTGATCTGGATAATGTGATACCAGGAAAACCAAAGTAAGTTGAGTTTGTTTATTCTAATAGTTTAAGTCTTATATCTTATACCTTTAAAATCATTAGTGCGTGTTTAATACAAACTCTGATTATTAAAGCCAAACAAAACTTTAATTACCGAAAAAAAAAACGAAAAATAATTTGCTATTCCATTCGCTAATGATTGAATAAGGCGTTGTACATAAAGCATTTGTAAACATTTAAATACGAAAATAATATTTATGTGTTGTAATAAACAATTTAGACTATGAAATATGATATCATCTATACATGATGAGGGGTGGAAAATAGCAAGAAGTTTTCAATCTTAACAAAAACATTAAGATTCTTTTCTTTTTGGGTGGGAAAATTAAAATCTATTTTTCATGTTTAGATAATAATAAATCAAATTAATTCATTTTATACTCTTTATCCAATTTTGTTAAATTTTTGTGGGTGTCCAAAATTAAATGGATCGAATTAAAAATTACATTTGTTGAAAGCTAATTTTCGTGTGCCCCCTGGAATATTATGTTTAACAGTACTTGATGGCGCACGAATTTCTGTTATGTCTTATAACTAAGGGATTCACCCATCAAGTAAATTCCATTACGTGTCACGCGGGGTAGATGAAAAACCTCTGAATGAGTTGAAGGGCTTGAAGTGTAATTCTTTGAATACTGTGGTTAGTATCCGTTGGTTGTTGTTTCGTTTTCCATATTTTGGTAATTCTTTGATAGAAATATGAAGCCATTGGTTGATCCCACGTTTTCACTGTCGATTCATAATGGTATTGTGGCCAACCGTTTTTCATATAATTTTTCTTCATTTTTCAGCGTCAGATAATTGAGCCGATTACATTCAGTTGTGTTTCAAATGTCTCTATATGGAAAGATATGCCTCCATCAACGAAAGGAGATTAAAATTCCATTAAAGTATAGGCGGTTGTATTCTTATAAAAATAATGTTAAAATATTTTATTTAAATTTGTGGCTGTTTGCACATACATCTTTATCAAAGTTTTCTTTGTAAAAGAAAAACAAGAGAAAATAAAGAAAACCAATTCACACCATTGAAAAGTTCTTCTGACCATCATTCATTTTATTTTTGTGGATTAGATTTTTATAAAAAGAAAATTTGTATTTTATTACGCGGTAGCCCTTTAAGACAACGACAGAGTACTCGCGAGAGCTTTCGAATCGTTAAACATTTTCTCTTGTGCATTTATTTATGAACAATGCACACTAAAAGAAAATCATGGCTTTAACACTTTACTAAGATATTAACTTGGTGTGTGTGTGTGTGTGTCTGTTTTGGGGGTGAATAGATACACTAACAATATGCAAGAAATAAACGGTTCACTTTTATGTGGGAGAGATTTTAAATTTTTAATTTTGATCCGTAAATTATTCAAAACCGTTGATGGATTTCCATGAGATAAGAGTGTACTTAAAGAGCATAACAACAAGAATAATGTAAAGAACAATTTTCATTCAATAATTTATTAGAGAACAACGAACTTTTAACAAAAATAAAAAAAAAAAAAACAGAAAAGAAGTAAAACTTTTCTAAATGTAACATTTTAGAAAAACGGATTACATTGAAAAAGATTATATGAATAATTTATGTTATATGAGATTAATGTTTTCCTGATAGATTATGTTTACTAATGATCTGGTACCATCTCTTATTCATTCCATCATCAACAGTACAGGCGAACCATTTAATTTAAATTGTTACACCAATTAGTGATTCTATGCTGTTATCTGAATCACAATATGTGTTTTGTCTGTTGTTGTTTCCTTTTTTTTTTTTTTTATTTTGACTTATCCGAAATAAAAAGTTTTCTCTTAGGTTTTTCTACTTAAATTTGATAAACATTTTCAAGTATTAAGAATAACATAAACATAAGAAAATTTTCTTATACATATGAATTATTTTTCTTTTTTTTTTTTATTCATTTGGTTACTCTAATCGCGTATAATTTTCATTGAAAGATGAATTTAAAATGTTTCATGTTGATAAAATGCAAAATATTTTGTATAGAGAAATGTGTATTAATGGAACGAAATGGAATATTTTATAGAATGAAACTAAGATGAAGAAGAAATAAGGAATTGTCTTTAGTAATACACGTACACGATTTCTGAATATTTTATTGAGCAACACTCAATGAGAGTTTTGCTTTAATTATTTTCAATGGAATCTGTGGAATTGGTTTTCTTTTTGGGACATATTTCAAACGGTTGTGACGTTTATGAGATCATAATTATTCATTTACAATCTATTATACGCTTCAAGGAGCTAATTTAATTATATTAATTCATTTAATTTTATCCATTTGGTCTGAATTAATGTTAAAAATAAAAAATTTTTAAGAAGAAACTTTGAACACTACTGGCAAGGATATTCGATTTCTCTCCAATATAAAAAGAGCCGTGAGCAATTGAGCTTTTTTTGGTGTACTGCAAAACTCACATGAATGTTGGGAAATTGATTGTGGAAAATTGTACTATTTGTTATGCTGCTGGTGGTGGAAAATCAAATGATGTAACATTTTAAGGGAAAATCCGAAAATAAAACTTTTTTCATTTGTTCAATTAATTTTGTGGATAACGTTTTTTTGTTATTTGATTATTTACCGAGAGAAGAAAAATCAACGAAAATTTCGATAAATTTTGGTGGTTGAACAGTGGAACCTTACACGCTTAACAGAATATAATTCATTTACGCAATAAAAGTTGAATGATGCACATTGCGCATATTAAAAAGAATTTATTTTAATGTTATCTTCATTCTGGTTGAATATTTAACGGTTTTTTTTTTTGTTTTCTCAGTTAGTGGTACACTGTTTTGCACTTGACGTTCTTTCTGATCTTTTTAAATGTTGAATGGAACCATCATGAATTATTCATAGCAGAACATTAGAATTAATTTAATTATCGTTGATTATAAGTTTTACCTAGACGATTTACGCTTTATGAATTTAACAAAATATAATATTGAATATTAAGATCGAAAGAATAAAGTGAAACATAAATTCTTGACATGAAGTCATAATAAGAAGGTGGTTTAACGTAAAACATACATTTCTTAACGAAGAAAAAATTCGAGTGAAGTCCTTCATCGAAACGAAATAAGAAAAAATAAAACGAAAAAGAAGGAAACAGAGAAGAACTTTTACAAAATACTCTAACGTTTATCTGTGCACCGTGTATCCTTTGCCATTGATAACGAATATATTAAATGGAAAACTTTATGTATTTTCTCACCCACTTGTGTGCATTACAGTTACGAAACAGACGAGCTTTATATTCAACTCAACTGATGTTTAACGTGGAAAATCATGTGTTTGTTTGATAATTTACTTTCGCACGTTCATAATTATGTATGTATGTTTCTATAATTTCATTTTTGGTCTATAACTTTGTTTCATTTTTATACTATTTCTATGCTCAACTTTATGTGCCAGTGGATAATTTAGTTATTCGTTCTGTTACATATACGAATGTTAGATATTCTGTCTGGCCATTTACGGACATGAAACATTAAATTATATTTATATTTCAATATTTCTTTTTCTGTTTCTTTTTCATATCAAACTGATAGGTGGGCAAACTATGTGAAAGGTGTGATTAAGTGTTCTGGACTTAAGGTGACTGGATTTAATGCGGTTATTATGAGTAATGTACCCATTGGTGGTGGTTTATCAAGCAGTGCTGCTATCGAAATGGCAACACTTACATTCCTGGAAATAATAACTGGTCAACCATTTGATAAGTAAGTCATATATGCACAAACATTTACATTAAATTCATCTTTGTGTTTCTGAATATAATTGCGGTGTATAGTTGTGAATAATCCTTGAGTACTCAGTAGATTTCAATGAATATTGGTAACTCTCTCCTTCAGTTAATTGCGGAGAGAGAGACAGAGATAGAGAGAGAGAGAGAGAAGAAAAACTGTTAAATGTTGATAGGAATTAAATGTAACATTTTAATTAAATTAGAGCTCAGAGAATACACCATCAACTTTTCTAGGTGAAATTAAATTTTCCATCCTTCACTGCGATATTCAATGGATGGATGGATGTGAGTGTGTTGCTGTGTTAACGTCGTACAATGAGAATATATTGATTTGTTATATAACATCATTTTGTATATATTCTATATTTGTTAAAGATTGTTTTGTCATTTACAGATTATCAGAAAAGGCATTGATTTGCCAGCAGGCAGAACATAAATTCGTTGGTATGCCATGCGGTATAATGGATCAATTAATTTCAGCTGCTGGTAAACAGGATAATGTTTTGCTTCTTGACTGTCGGTATGTAAATTTATCTTATTGTTCGTTGTTGTTGTTGATATTCGAATGGTTTTCCTTTCTTATTTATTATCTTTAACTACATTATAATGGAAATTTATTCCAATTTAATACAAAATCTATTTGGATAATCTCAATGGTGTCTTCTCGTGTTCTACGTGTTTTCTGTTAAGATGGGTACCGCCAGAGATATGTACCAAAGGAACTGAAAAGAATAAAACCAAACTATGGCATGATCCAATTCATTTTATTTTATACATGTTGACCAACCATTGTTCAATTTATATATTTTATCATTATATTACATTAATACTTGAACTCATATACTATCTAATACATTATATTCGTTTGCAATATAATTTCTTTTCGAATGTAAACTATATTACTAACAATTTATATTTATTTTTTTTTGTTGTATGTTACTTGTACCATCGATTGGCGTTTTTGTTCATTTTAGATCATTGGAAACATTCCAAATTCCATTTAAATCAAATGATTTGGCGGTATTGATTTGTAATTCAAATGTACGCCATGAATTATCGAATAGTGAATATCCAAAACGGCGTGAAGAATGCAAAAGAGCACTTGAGCTAATGAATTTGAATTCGTATAGGGATGCAACTTTAGATCATTTACAAGGTAAATAAAAATGAAATTATTTGGAAAATGATTCAGAATTCTATTTCATAAATTAGAGTTAAAAGTGAAATTTCTTGCTATCGTTATCGATTTAATCAATTGATATTGAATATGAGACGGAAAAACTTTAATTTTTGTTGAATTGAGATTTCTTGAAATGAAAAGCCAATTGTCTTAATCAATTGAACAATTTTATTAATTGAATAATGTAGTTGCATGTAACTCAAAATGGATTTCTTTATTCGTAATTTAAATTGATAATATTGGATCACGTTAATGAACTAGTGAATTGCCAGTTTTACGGTTTTTATTTAATTATGTGTTGCAATGGACATTTCGAGGAACCACTAAAAGAGTGGAAGACCATCAAGAAAAAGAGAAGATTCAATGGACATTTGATTTCAATTTTAATGAATATTGTTTGATAGAGAGTAGAAATGGTAATTAATTACAATTTATCTCTAAGTGAAGATGCCTTTAATTTTCATATGGAACTTAATTATTGATTTAACCTGAATATTTTTCGTTGTTCCGTGAATTAATGAAAATGTCTCAATGTATAATGGCAAATGTGACTTATGATTGAATATCTTGATTTAAATTTTGCCAATAACAAAGGAATTATTCTAATTGAGATACAAAATGTATGTTAAATGTATTGAATGCTTAAACGTTTCAATGATTTTATGAATATATTTGAATGAATGTGAATAGACCCAATGCTAAATTGATTAGTCCAATTGAAGCATCAATTTATCAATAATTTAATTTGATTCATAATTCAATAATTTCAGATAAGACAACGCATGAGATGTTCTTAAATGTCACTAATTATCATTTTATATTTTTCTTTAATTTCATGTGCATTTATGTTATGCTTGTTACTTCACATCACGAATGACTGAATTACTCTGCTGCACTCAACTGTATTTTGTATATGGATAAAATTAAAATTCCTTAAAAATATCATCGGCTGAAATATTACGAAATTAAATTAAATTTCATCCGAATTACTCTGCTGCTGGTTAAAATGTTAACCAACACACCGAACTAAAATGTTAACAATATCAAAACTACTACACTAAAACTCACACGAACAAAAATAAAAAAAAAATTGGTAAATGCATTTCTGGAATTTTGAAATGTGAAAAATATGTGCAGCGTTGATGAGGGACAATGTTGAGGAAGTTTTAATTAAACGCGCCAGACATGTGATAACGGAAATTAAGAGAACGTTAGAAGCAGCTGAAGCATTAAAAGCACACAATTTTCAAATGGTAAAAATTGTCCGTTTTTCAATTCTTTAGTTTTTAGAAAAAACAAAAAATTCAAGTGTACATTTCCAATTCACTTCTATTTATGGCGATGAAAAACCATGAAGAGTTATCCTTTTTCTTTTTCATATCCATGAATTTCTAACCTTTCATTTCTTTCATTTTTTTTTTTGCCTGTGACATGGATATGTTTAGTGAGCACACACATCGAATGTAGTTTTTATTTGGCTTCGTTGTATTAATTTAAAAAAAAATTATGTGCGAGTCTATTGCAAAAGAGTGTAGTTTCCTCTATCCAGAGCAGTGCATTCGATTGAAGCTTCACAGGATAAAAGCTTTCATTGCAACCACAAATTTAATTTTCTTATTGAACTAAATGAATACGTTCAATATGGATGATTGAATGCAATTAAAAGTTTATTCATTTGGTAAAGGGTGAGGTGCCAGCGGTATTTATTTCATTATTATTTATATAAACGTTAGAGATAATCAACTGGTTTCTACTGATTGATGGTGGGAGGGTGGAAAAAGTTTCAAACTATTGGTGTGGAAGAAAAGTCAATCAAAACAGACGCCTTTTTCCAGTGTGTGTGTGTGTGATGGATTGTTTTTCTATACATGAAATTTTCCTTTATGGAAAAATAGTTTTTAAAAATTTTTTTTAACTTTTATGTTTCATTTTGTGTGTGAAAAAAAAGAATTTCATTATCATAAAGTTTTATGTTTTATCTATTTTAGATGGGAAAACTAATGACGGAATCTCATAAATCATTACGAGACGATTTTGAAGTGTCATGTAAAGAGATTGATGTTCTAGTGGATGCAGCTAATAGTTGTGGTGGTGAGAGTGTATTAGGGTCACGCATAACTGGCGGTGGTTTTGGCGGTTGTACTGTTAGTCTGATTAGAATGAATCAAATTGATGTTGTTATTGAAGTAATGAAACAAGAATTTTGGAAAGTGATGCCAGCAAGTTGTGAAGCGCCTACATTTTATGTATGTAAACCAAGTGATGGTGCTCGTGCAGTGAATTTGTAGTGTTCAGCCCAGTTTTCTTCAGCCATCGTAAATGATGATGATGATGATGCAATTTAAGTGCTCATCATAAAATTGTTTTATTTTTCCATTTTACATATTTTTTTTTTTCATTGTTTGGAAAAAGCACAGTGATGAAATGGTACATTTTGTATAATGACTTTAGACTATGGCATCCAATTTGGGATGTTGTATGGTAATTGAAAATGCTGATACTTTTTATTAAAATATTTTATTAACTAAATTTAAGTCACTATATTAGTTATACATCGTGAAGTGACTCTGACTATCGAGTTCATCTTTGATGGACCACATATTTCCTAATGCGTTCAGGTAATACAATTTCATTACTTATTGTTCATTATATACCAACTGTTCTCAAATAGTTTTATATACAGAAGTAACCAGCAAATTAAATTTCTAATTTTCTGTAACATTCGTGTAAAATGAAGAACTTGATAAAAATAAAGAGATTCTAATGAAATAATTTTAGCTTTCATTTTATTTTTCTTTCAAAAAATGTCCGAATAAAAGTTTTGTTCACCAGGATTAGGTGAATTAACCTCCTATTGTTATGATCGCCTGGTTGTAAAACTAAAATTTTTCGATAAGAAAAATCGATTTTCAGCTGAAAAACGTGAATTTTCACTGGAACAGTAACAGGCGAACATAACATAACAGGAGGTTATTTCACCTAATTCAAGATCAATTTGATTTGTAAAAAAAATTTCTCCACCTTTCTTAAAGTTTCATTTTTATTTTTATCTCAAAAGAAAACGATGCTGAGGACAATAATATTGCAATAAGGTGTAAGAAATTATCATTCTAGCAGAAAAAAAATATTCTCAAATGCAGTTAATCAGTCTTCTGTAAATTAACTAGAAAAAAACGAGTTAATGATTCCTGAAAAAATAAAAGCGAATCGAAAACAAAAAAAAAAGAACATTAAATGGCATTATGTTTACGACATTCTATGGTTCCTAGAAACAGCAATGAAAATTAGTCAGTTCTTATGGTTTCCTGTTTCATGTTTATCATTTGCAGATTAAATTGAGCTGAATGTTGGAGGATATTAGTGAGAAACATAGACCTGTGAATACAAAACAAATAAAAGAAGTAAACGAATATGGTTGCTGTCTTTTTCTTTGCCAGCATTTTGTCTGATTAGCGGTTTCTGAGCAGTTCGGGTGAATAAAATTCTCTGAAAAGCATTAAAAAATACAAAAAAAAAAACCAGCGACTAGAAACAGAACCAAAATACTTTGGAGAGTCTGGAGTGTAAACGAGGTTTGATGTAGTGCATTTATTATGCAGCGTTAAAGAATGAATGGCTATAACATGCAAATGGGTAAAAAGTATAGTAGAATCATTAGTTTCTCGTTAAACGTTGCACCATTCAACTGGAAGTATAATAGCAATAAGGATGATTGCATAGACAATTAGCAATTTTTAATGGCATAGGAATGGATTAGGCGACACAAAACCAACAATAAAAACAAAAAAAACTGTCGCGTTGCAATAAGAATAATACCTAATTACATGGGAAACGGACGTATTACTTACAAATCGTTTAAATACTTATGGTCGATATTCAAAATCCAATGATTATTTAAGTGTACAATTCTGTTCGACTTCTCTTATTTTGGCTGTTCATCAATACCTGTATTGCTTGAATGGTGGAATAAACGTTTCATTAGTGTGACTCAATTTGTATTCAGTTTAATGCAAATGATGTTTTATTTACACAATCATATCAGATTATTTTAAAAAAAAAACTTGACCTTTTACAAGGATTACTTATTTCTTTTACTTCTTTTTTATTTAAATAATTTTAATTATAATTATCCGTTGATTTTTATTCATTTTTTGTTTCGTTATCATTTTAATCATTAATTTTATTTAAATCTGTTTTTCATGTGTTATCAATGATATTTCTTATTATTTAGGAATTGTTTTCTTTATTTTTTTTTTTTTTTTGTATTTAATAATAATCATAATTTTATACATAAATGTTTTCCTCTGTCTCTGTTATTTATTTTTTTCATTTTATCATTTAATAATAATTATATATATCAATATTACATACCTATACAAAACATACATTCTCTCACGGTTAACTATTTATTAATGAATATTTTTAAATTTCATCATTAAAGGTTTTCTTTTTTTGTTTTTTTTTGTTTTCAATTTCAAGTTCGTTATTTTAACATTATTCATTTATGTACACAATTTAACAATTAATCGGAATTTTTTTTTAAAAATACGAAATTGAATATTACATTTTCTTGTTACTTTCAGAGTCAATTAAAATAATAATAAAAAAAAAAATAAAAATAAAAATAAAAACATAAATTGTAATTAAAAAGAATCACATAATTGAAAGTATTATCATATTCGTTTATGTTGAGTGTAAATCATAAATAATAGATTTTCATATTATAATTGATTAGAATATTTGTAAAGAAAAGCGTAGATATTTATGGGAAATGTTAAAATTAAAATATTCAATAGAAATAAAAGAGTTTACCGCTACCCAAGAATTAAGAAAGAATTAAATGAAATCTGTATAGTGAGTTGAATTTTTAAAAAAAATTATCAATTATGGTTGAGCATAAGCTAGTACGTATTTAAATATTAACATCAGGAGAATACATAGAGAACTTGTTCAGTTTTAGTTGTAGCCATTACACCGTTTTTTTTTTTTTTAATTATTAAAACAAAATAAAATAAGAAAAACTAATCAATTATCATCACTAAAATTCGATTTGAAAAGTTTGATATGCGCTAATAATAAAAAGAAAATAAAAACTATAAGATTCCGTATGATATTACGTTATTACGTTTAACAAATACATTTATCTAATAAAATGTTTAAACAAAATTCCGTTTAACATTAATAAAGAATATGTTTCTTTTGATTTCAACTAAATTAGATCTAATAAGAATTGAATTTAATTTTCTATCTAAAATTTTCGTTAATCTTATTCCATTCTTATACACAATCAATATGAACTATTTAAATTTTTGAGATAGATTATAGACATCTTACTCTTAGAATTTCTCTGTTCTATGAAATTCATTTCAATCATTTGTTTTATGTCGATAAAATCAAATTTTTTTCTTAAAATGGATTAAACATAAAATGTTAACAACTTAAAATTAATTGGTAATATAAAAATTGAGTTTTTAAAGAGATTCAATTTCATCATTAAAATTGAATTAAACATATAAAGGATTGGTAATCATTACAATTCAAATCAAAGAAAATAACAAATGATTGTATTCACATTCAAATGGAAAGTTGAAAATTTAAAATTATTGAAATGGACTATTTAATTTGTGGTTTTCTTTATTCCTCGAATTTTTCCAATGAATTTAACGATTTCATTGGTTTCCCTATCGATCCCTTCCCCTTATCCCATCAATTTTTATTTGTTTCATTTTATTAATTAAATTATGCACAAACACTTCTTAGTTACAATTAGCACTTGTTATAATATTCCCAAAATACACGTGTACAGGTGATCAATTTACAACTGTTCATTGGAATTATTCGCATCTACTTCAGTCTCGTTTTGATGAAATACAACTCTATCTATATCACTATATGGTTTACCACAGTTATTCATTGATGTTTCATTTAACAGATTTTCATATTCATCATCAGCTTCATCAAATTCATTTTCACCATTTTCTGGTAACATGACTTTTATTGATTTACCATTACCATCAACACGATTATATTTAATATTCGAATACGATTTATAATTGTTACGCTATTTCAAATAAAATAAACAAGAAAAAAAAAATACATTTAGTTATTGTATGACCAGAGACAAATAATTAAAAAACTCACCTGTAAGACAGCAAATATAACAACGAATACGGTAACAATCAATAAACAGCCAGCAACAGCAATTGCTGTAATTGTTAATTTTGAATCAAATTGATTTAAGAATCCACCAGTTGAATCTGGTACACCTTCAAGTCCATCTAAACTATTTGGTACATTGAATTGTTGATCAGCACCAATTGCAATACGACGTTTACCAGCCGGTGATGAATTTATGCAGCCACCTGTCGAATTAGAAAAAAAAAACAAGAAACCGTAATGAAATATTTCAATTAATTGGAAATAAAAAAATAATAAATCTCAACACGACCAAGACATTACTACTCCCTCCACCACTCATCTGTAGTAAGAGATTGTGTTCAATAAAAATGGCAAAACAAAAACATATTTCTTTGCAATTTTCTAATTAAATTGAGTGGAAAAAACTAAAAGCAACAGAAACTAAAACACAAATTACAATTAAATGAACTGAAAATTACCTGTATCTTTGTCACAATGACAACATGATTGATCATCTGGTATAACATCGGTGGTACAACATGGTACACATTGATTATTTAAACGATCTAAACGCAATGGGAATGCACATGTAACACATGAATATTGTCCAGGTCCACTACATGAACGACATGAATCGTGACATGTCTTACATGTTTGTGTCGGTGGATCATAATATTGTGAACCTAAACATTCCATACATAAACCACCGTCTAACATAAAGTGTGGTGGACATGATGTACAATGAAGTGGTCCAGCATCTGTAATAGAAAACAAAGAATATTTCACATTAGAATTTCGTATCAACCGAATAAAAAAAAAAAAACAGAGAAAAATAATTAAACGAGATTAATGTCTTCATATCAAAATTCAAAAGATAAAGAAAAACAAATTGAATTGATTTAAATCTCAATTTAGTAACGGAAGATTTACAATTGCATAAGTTTTTGTTTTTATCACGATCCAAAGTCTTTATTCTTTGCGAACTAAGAAATCAAAAATAATGAACCTTCCCAATATTCATATTAACTATTTGTAATGTTGAATACACTTCCAGTTAAAATAGCAAAATGAACGTAAAAAAAAATGGAAAATTTAATTTTTCATCTTCAATCTTTATGGCATTGCTTCCTATTTTAAACTACAAAGTAGAAAAACTTAATCGGGAAGCTGAAGGGATGATGAAACATAATTTTTTTCTTTAAAGATATTTTTCCCAACATGAAATATTTTTTAAGCCAAGAATTTCTTTACATTTTTTTTTCCTCTTTTAGTTACTTTATCCTACCGTTCCTGTAATCGAAAATTGCATTGAATTTCATGGAATATTATAAAAAATAAAAATAAAAATTACTTAAATATTCTATCTCTTTGAAAGGAATGCGTGAATGCGGATGCTACGAAGAATATTCCATTCTTTTTATTTTCGTTATTTTGAATTTAAAAAACACAAAAATGAGTAATGAAAAACGTTAAAAGTTGGCGAGTAAACCATCAGAGCTATTTAAATGGAATTCAAGATAAACTTGATTTTAGTGAAAAATCCATCGTTTTCTCTACTAAATGTTAGGAGAATTTAATGCTTCTTACTTTATTCGTAAGAAAACCAAATAAATGTTTTATCATAGAAGGAAATAGAAATACTCTTCATCATTTTTTGTTATTCACATAAAACTGATACAGAAATATTCAACGAACATTTCACTTTAGTACATAATTTGAATTTAGGTAACTTTCTAATCATTAAATTTAACTTGATAGTTAAAACATACATTTTTATATTCAAACGGCTGTTAGGAAATGTGCATTCTTTAACAGCAATAGAATAAAAGGAATCAAATAATTTTAAATGTTCTCATTCCTGAATTCATCCCATTCCCGGAGAAGTATTGGATAAAACATTAAACATAATTTGACTGTATAATATCAACTAGACGCAATGAAAAAGAATTAAAAAAGTTTCATTTTTTGGAAAAAGTCTCTT
The DNA here is from genome assembly GCA_001014335.1 of Coboldia fuscipes. Taxonomy (NCBI): domain Eukaryota; kingdom Metazoa; phylum Arthropoda; class Insecta; order Diptera; family Scatopsidae; genus Coboldia; species Coboldia fuscipes. Next base: position 26,649 of record JXOR01000215.1, read on the forward strand.
ACCAAAATACAAAAAAGAAATGAATTTTGTATTTTGTTAGTTTTCTACATTGGTGGTATTGTATGTCATTTACTGTTTTCAATTGAGACACAAACCGAAATACAAACAGTTTTGGAATGTTTTTAACCATTAATTTATCTACAAAAGTTTTATTTCTGGCTGCTTTTTGTGCTACTTAATGTTCTCCTTCCAATTTTCTTTTCTACAGTTTTATTTTACGTTGGGAAAATGTGCAGTGTCTCAAGTTATACATTTAATGAGACTATGTGTGTATAACCTTTTCCTGTATAATAGAATTTTTCATTCGATGAAAACTTTTGCATACAGAAGAGTCTCTTAATTCAAATAGAGTTAGAACAGATGAATATATAACACCTATTTTCTCTGTATTCTTATTATTAAATATGAGAATAAAACGTTAAAAAAATCGCGTGTATATTTGATAAAATAAAAATACAAATAACATCAAGAACCGGAAAAGAATTTTTACCGAAAAATTATTACAATCCATAAATTATAAACGAAAGAAAAAAAGAGAAATTATTATTTGCCACCTCTTTTGGAAAACAACTGAAGAACAAAAAAAAAAAAGAAGAGGAAAACTTTCTCTTCAATGCGTTCCCATACTTTTTCCGTCTCATTTTTTTTTTTAGTCATTGGTGGTGGTTCGTTTCAGTACCATCTTCCATGAATAATTGGACTATAATCAGAAACGAAAACAACTAAGAATATATGAAAATGGTAAAAGAATTTCTGTTTTCTTGTAATTGTTTCAAATGTGAACATGAATAAAAACTTTGTCACGCAATAATTCTTTATTTGGTGTAACAGAAAAAGGCAGAAAACGAATAAAACAGTCGGACCAGTTCTTTTTCAAATTTGTTTTCTTTATATTTTTTTTGGTACCAATTTGTTTCTGTCTGGGTATCCCAGAAACGATTAAACAACTAGAGGTCTCCTTTATATGAAATTATATTCGTCTCCTACAGATTATTTATATTCATCTTGTTCCATATTGGACTGAATGGCAAATACAAAACATTCAACATACATTAAATTAATGTTCACTCTGTAGTGTTATTTATCAACTCTTGTCGAGGATCATTCATTTCCCACACCTCCACTGCCCAATTCATATAACATTAAGTGTGATTCATAGTCAAGTTAAGAAAATAAAAATATCCCATAAGCTAATTAATGTATAACATTCAGTCTTATCTCAACCGAAAAGCATGTGACATCTAATTTCCAATTGATGATGATGACCGATGGATAGAAAAAAAAACAAAAGTTTTAAGTAAATTGTCACATTTTGAACTCAATTGTTCCGTTAAGATTTGTGCTCATTTTTAATGCAATTTAAAAACATCTGCAGAATAGTTTTGTGAAGAAAACTAATGAGAACAAATTGAGAATACATCAACTTAACACTTTTCTCTTTCTTTCTTGCATGCTGTTTCTTTTAAATCAATTCAATCGACATTGATGTTCAATAAGGATTTAACACACAAGAAAAAAAAATCAAAAATCTACTCAATTCTCACTCTTTGGCAAGTATCAATAAGAACCAAAATGGAAAAAATGAAGGAAAATGTTACGTGAAACGATTCAAGAGTATGAAGAATTCAATTATATTAAATGTTCCAACCATTGGACACACTCAATTTCAAATAGAAAACTACTTGAAATGAAATATCGTTTGTAACTGATTCAAGTATAATGAAACAGAAATGCTGGGGTTGATTTTATTTTTTTTTTTATTTTTCTATTCCCCAAAATTCAATATGATTGAGGGAATACATGAAGTTAAAATCAAATTCAATTCAACCCCTCAATTGAATGGACACTACTTTTTCTTTATTTTTTATTTTCTGGAATTCACTTTTCACTTTAGCACAGTGTGTTCAATATGATTTTTCCCATCTCCAGTTACATGCACACATGAGATTTGTTAAACCAAAATGAGAATAAACCACTCAAATAGAGAAATATAAAATGAATTGTGTCCCTCTACACAGAGTATTAAAGTGTATACAATAAACGAACTCTTTAGTTCTCAATGTGATAACTAAACAAGTGGATTGTGTAAACGACAATCCAAATAATATTACATGGGAAGTTAAAATCAATTTTCTTATATCACTTTTGGTAAGGATGCAAAAGAATAGAAATAAAAAACAAAAAAAAAAACAGAAAACACTAGAACTTGAAAATTCAATTGATAATACATTATTTACTGAGCAATGTACTATGACAGTAAGAAAAGTATTCTATCATTCAGGCATACAACACTAAGAGTCATAAAATAGATAGTGGGAAATGAAAAACCAATGGATTTTAAAACAAATATCAAAACATTTAAAATTGAATTAGTCTTTCTGTCATAGTCATTTTGTATGACTTTCACTCCAATTCTGATGATGGTGGTGGGTAGGATCATTGATTGCACTCAAAACGATAAGAAAATTATTCATTAATTATGTTCAACACCAGAAGGAATACCATTTACTATCTTTCCTTACGTCACTTTTAATCGTTTCACAGTTGTGTACTGTCTGTGTATGTGTGTGTGTAGATGAGTGAAAAGTTCAAAATTATAATGGAAAACTCTCTCTTTTGCTCTATTACAGTTTACTACATTTTATGTCCTAACAGTTTTAGTTTTTGAGACAAACTGATAACCTATTTATGTATGCCATACCAAAAATAAAAGAAAAATGAGAATAAAAAATAATAAAATTGAAATTCCAGAATTTCATCTCTTGTGTTCTACCCCCATACACAATACCCACCGCATCACTTTATAATATTAATTTGAAATTTATGTAACTTCATAGATAATTCTCATTCAACTTGAGTGCATGTATTTTATGTTATTCACTTGAATATATGAATTATGTATACATAAAATTATAATTGCATGTAACATCATAAATATGGTATTATAAACTATACTGTTTTAGATTAGAATGAAAATTTTGTGTTACCATAAGACCAAAGAGAGCGAGAACGAAGACGAAACACAAAAATTAAATGAAAACTCTTGTTGTGTCATTGTCACACAGATATAGAAAATCCTATTGTTTACCGCCCCTGAATCAAATTCAGACGAAGGACAAAAGTCCATAAACTGAAATTATAACAAAATAACCAGAGAATGGATATTTCCGTTTAATTCTCACACTATTTTAACACGCAAATATGTAAATATTTAAATTTCAGCCATAAACCCATTTGAAAATGAAATAAAATCAAAAAAAAAAAAGAGAAAAGCACCAAAAACTTCCTATCCCACTAACAACCATCAGAGTTATAGATCTCTCTATTACCGTTACCATAAATGATTCAAAGTGTCAGTGAACACTATCTGAAATTACAATCGCCCGTTTTGAATTATACGCAAATTATTGAAATTGCATTCCACCAAAGTGATAAGAAATTCATTAATTGGTTGGTTTGTTATTGCATTTGTAAAATTAATTGAAAATATTTTCCATATTTCGATTCAATCCAATGAACAATAAAAACTCGATCAAAATTCAATGGGAAATTTAGTTATTCTCATATCGAATACAATTGAAAACTTTTAATCATTTACCCGAAAAAAAAAACAAATATAAAAAGAAGTGTAATAATAATTGATCAATAGATAATATAAATTGAATTAAATTCTTATGCATTTAAATGGTTTCAATATTTCATATTAAACAACCAACGAATAGAAGGAAAACAAGTTTCCATTCAACCCAATAATATTCCAGAATTTACAATTTTTATTTCATATTCCCTAACAGTTGAATGAAACAGACACACAAAAAAGATAACCAGAAATTACAAGTAAAGTGAGAGGTGGTATAAGAAACGGAAAACTATTTTAATTAAATGATTGTAAATGTAAATATTAGAGAGGGACAAACGAACCGTAACACTCCCATAATAAGATTATTTTCTTTAATGTACTCAGAAACCGCATTAGAAACCAAAAAAAAAAAAGAAGAAAAATTCCAAACTTCCAGAATAAACATAAGAATGTTTTCTCTCCAGTCCACACCAACTGAAGAGTGTAGGAAGAAATAAAAAAGAAGTAACTTGAAGTGCAAAGCAACAAAAAATTTAACTTCCGTTTTTTTCTTTCATTCTCGATTTCAATTCCTTTTGGTCTTTGGTCATCTTCAACCCCGATTGGATTGTGGGGTTCTGCATTTCTGGCACGAACTCATTTCTTTTAATGGTGTTTATGGATTGAATGAACCAAGAAAATTGCGATGGATATATGAAGTAATACATACACAAGAACTCCATAGATTACATTGAATAGTTTAAGTTGGCGAAACGACTTGCATATCTAATTCATTTTTATTCACCATTCTCATAGATTTTCCGTGTATGCGTTTAAATGAAAATTGGTTTTGAGGGATTAAAAAACATTTTCCACTTCAACCGAATGGGATAAGAGTTCATAAATGAAACATAACTATAACTAGAAGTGCCTCATCGCACACTATCCAGGAAACGTGGTAAATAAGACTATTTTTATGTTGTTTTTCATATCCGTTTTTTTTACTGGATTGTAATCATATCTTTCACCCGCTATATCTCCTCTTTAAATGCACTCCACTTAGTATTGCTGTTATCACGTGAAGAATTACAATATGAATTTTATTTGTCAGAAATGAAATTAAAATGCTGAACAAAGTACTTGAAAACACGATTTTTCTATCACCTTCAATGGTAAAACATAAAAGTAAAGTATACCGTCTGTACTTTATAATTTAATTAATTGTAATAATTCCTAATACTTCCGTTACCAACTCATGACGATTCATTAATTTTATTTACATTCCATTATCACAACTGAAATTTTATTAAATAAAGGAAAAAGTAGATTTTGGCAAACTTAGGGAATATGAAAACAAGTAGAACGGAATATGAATTGCCTTTTATTAAAAAAAAAAAAAACACGATAGGAATATAACCGTTGAATGAAAAATATGTAAATATCTTATACAAATCTTTTTCGTTACTTGATTATCCATTTTCACTCACAAAACTTTTACTAAAACAATCAACCAGATATGATGAATATCAAGAATTATTTCAAAAAGTATTTTCCATTTTCTCTAAACGGAAATTCACTATGGAATCACTCACAAATACCAACGAAATAAGGGAAAAAAAAAACGAAGAAACTTTTTAAAAACTGCCCGGAACCATTGGATAAAATAAAATATTATTGAATTCATAAAATATCATTTGATAGATTGAATTAAGTTTGATGGAATCAAATACATTTGGGATTTAATCCACAGTTTCAACCACAAATGAAATAAAATACCGAAAAGAAAAAGAACGAATTGCATAAATCATTGAATGTTATTTCCCATATTAAGTAAATAAAGGAATTCTATATCTGAAGAATTGTTTAAATCCTCATATGCACAATGCAATAAATATTTTACTAAACGCCTTAAGCATTTAAATTCCCTATTACCCACAAATCTACTTCACATTTGTTACAATTTTTTATCCAATTCAAATAAAATTTTCATTAACAATTTCCTTCGTAAGAATTAAATTTAAACTTCTTTGAAGCAAAACAACTTTCTTTTTATATTAATCGGTACTTAAATGATATTTCTTTCTCTTAAATTTAATGTATACGAATCATAATTATATTCTTTTAATCAAATATGGTAAAAACTATACAAAATAATATTATTTTGTATTTTACCCAATGAAAACTAACAACTTATGCAATGCACATAAATCCAAAATTAATGAGAATTTTTAATTTACTTTCTATTTTGGATGAAACTTATTTAAGTAAAATGTTCTAAAAATACAATCAAATAAATTCAAGTGTTTCCAAATGACTGTAATTCTATTTGTTCGACACTTTTACAGTTTATAGCACTATAAACGGTTCTCAAATCGTTCTTGTGCAAATAATTTAACGTAATAACACTTTAAAATTGAGTGTAATAACAATCACCATCATCCCCCATCTCCAGGAAATACACAAAAAAGAAAATATTTCATTTGAATTTAATCCAAACACCGACAAATATAATAATAATCTTCACTTACCAGAACATGTTTTACAATAATGATGGCACTTTTGACAACCAAATTCAGATTTAAAGAATCCTTCTGGACATTCTGGATGACACTCACCGCCAGCTAGTTGCCAACCTTCTGGACATTCAACACATTGGTCACGTCTCGGACCACTGCATGTGTGACAACTTAAATAACATTTTGCACAAGTACCACGATCACTATAATATCTATAAACGAGCAATAAGAGTATAAAATCAGACATAATAATAATATAACAATTGAAAATTGAACTTTCAGGTGTTTCATATTGTCGTTTGTTCCATTGCATACATCATAAACATTTAATGTTAACATTAAGAGGCATACAATACAATCTACCGTCAATAAAGAGAAACACCAGAAAAAAAAACAAATGAGTTCTCTTTATTTCTACAATAGTTAACAGTTTAACGAGGAAATTATTTAATGGAAACTAAAGAAAAAAAAAATGAAAATAATTACCCATCAGCACATGTGGTACGACATTCACCACTTTGTAAGTGTAAACCCTTAGCACATGATGTACAATTCATTCGTGATACACATTGTGTACAGGTGTGAAGACATTTGGCACAAACACCAGCCTCCATATAATAACCGTCATCGCATCCGCTAACACATTTATTGTTTTGCAACAATAATGATGATGGACATGTTAAACAATCATGTTCCGTTGGTCCCGTACATGTTTCACACGTTGAATGGCATCCATGACAATGACCATTATCATAATATTCAGCTGTAAATTTCAATAGAATAACAAACGAATTAAAAATCTCTTTTATATTCTTGTTCAATTTCAATTTCCATAATTTCAATTATAAAAAATTTAAAAGTAAATTGCAATCAACTTAATGAATCATCCATGTGAATCCTTCCTCTTCTTTCACTTAAAATCAATCAACGTAGTTTTTTAATACAAATACAAAACAAATTGCCAGTTAAAGCAATTAAAAATTGAAAATAAAAACTACTTTGGTACATTTTCCACCATTTATTAATTAATAAAAAAATTTTTATTTTTCCAATTTTCCGGTTGTCAAAACAAGCAAAAGTGGAGTTGTTGGAAAATTAAAAACAAAAAAAAAAAAGAAGAATTAAAACCTTTAGATGTGTCCATGTAATTAAGATGATCCTTTGGAACCCATTAGTCGTTATTTGTTTTTGTTGTTCATTTGTATTTTCAACGGAATGAACTAAATTACAATCACAGTCCAATATGAGTAACTGAAGTGCATCAGAATTTTATGCACTTCAGGATACCATTGAACTTCTCTGTATTTATGAATATGATTCGATTCAGAAATACAGCACTTCACATAACAGAGTACGAAACTGTATGAAATCCATTCATAGAAATTTCGTATTTTTCTATTAATTGTTCATTTTAGTGAGACACATACAAAATACCGATATGAAGAGATCGCATATTCCATCCCAACCACCCCCAATATAATCGAAAAGCTATCATGGACACGCAATTTTCAAAGAGCATACGTTATTTTTGGCATATTTTTTTCTTCAGCAGTTTCCTCCATCTATTCGGCACATAGTAATTGAATTGGAAAGTGCATTAGTATGGTAGAGTAACGTTCATGTTGATTCAATATGAGTAATAGAAGAGACGATATACCTTTCGAATATGAATAGGATATTAAATAGAAACTTCAACATTGGGAGGATGATATCATTTACATTCTGACAAGTAATTGAGATGAAGAAAAAAACAACTCAAATTTCCAATTTTATTAGAATACTTCTTTTCCTATTGTTTTCTTTATGCCATTTTATTTTGTTTTGTTACTAATTTTACGTTTCGTTAAGCACAATAATGAAGAATTTAATACATGCGTTCAATGTTTATAAGCGCGTCATATGCAAATGTCTATTTTTTATTTCGTTCGTTTCGTTTGATTCCTTTTTTATGAAACGTATGTGTTTTGTTCAGTTATTTTTTTTTTTTGGAAACGTGAAACATAAACATGGAATATCGTTATACTATGAACGGATACATATAGATTCAATTTGATTGTTTCCCCGAAATGAGAAAAAATTAAACGGAACTTCAAGTATTATGGGCCATTTTTCAAAGTGTTTTACATCTAGGAAAAATTTTTAATTCATTTGTGTGCCTTTGACTGGATATCATATTAGAATTTTGACTATTGGAGAGTCAATCTGTATCATTCTGGGGTGTTGAATTAAAAGTACTCACACCGTCACATATTTGATCTCTCCTATTTCATGTGATATATTCAACAACAAAATGAATTTTTACGCACATAAATCATGATGAAAACCAATTTTTACTAAACACCCCAATTGGGTGGTTTAGGGTGAGAGAGGGAAACCCAAATAGATAAACTACAATCCGAATATTTAATATGATTTCATGTTTTTTATTCATTTAAATTACCATTGATTTTCAGCGTGAAATTGTATTTCATCAAAGTGTGTGTATTTAGATGAAACTAAAACCGTGAATTTTTACCGTGAGTTTTATGAAAAACTAAAAAGAATTTAAAATATTTAAATTACAGGAAAACCGTTGATCATAAAATCTATGTAAATGCCAATTAAAATTTGTTTCAACTGCACCATACCCCATAAAACATAAACGCACTACTCACAACCGTGTAACGGAAATATGAGATGGCTAAATGAACAATATTCATAGAGAGATTGTCATATTAAAATGATTTTAATTATTTCACTTTTTTTTTTTTCGTTTGGTCTAACTGATGCTGGATGAAAAATTGAAATACAATCTGGTTTGATGGATTTAACGTTTTTATTGTTTATAAAATTGGATTTTAATTGAACGATATTGGATATATAAATACCCATAAAAATATACGATAGGTAATTACATTAAATAGGTAAAAGACCAGATGGTCAAATAATTGATTCATTAATTTTGGCTCTAATCAACGGATTACAATTGAACTAGGATGGGCTCTATTTTGAGTGTTTTACAATTCCAAGGATTAAACTGAATCATGAGATTATTTCTATTGTGCTATTACATGAATGAAGGTGTTCTACTTGAAACGATACTGTTTAATTGTTCATAATTATCAAAGAACTTTTACCATTCGCCAAAGCGATGATATTAAAAATAAATGTCTAATTTCCATGAAAGATACATATCAAGCACTCCCAAAGAGGTAAATCCTAATTGATATGTAAATGTTTTCAAGTATTTTATTTTTCTTTTTCTTCATCTAATTAGATAACATCAAGAATTTAATATTTGTTTCTAGGAATTTATGCTTTAATGAAAATAAAAATCATAAATGAAACATAAAATTGGAACAAACAGCTGCGATTTATTTGTTAAATTCATTTTAACCGTACAATATATTTTCCATTTTCACAAAATCCCAGATGCTAGACGACAGCTTTTACCTTCATTTTTATTGGTAATATCAATAAAATGAATAAAGTAATTGCATTGTATCTTTTTCGATTATAATAAAGACACAATAAAATATGATATTAAATTACATTATTTTTATTTTATAAGGAAAAATCAGGAAATCCTTTCAATTTCAGCCGATCAATTTATTTTCGAGGGTTTTCATCTCATCCGGTATTTGATAGTATTTGAAGGAAAATACTCAAAACAGATACAGTTTTACAACTAATAAACCAAACGTTAGTGACTCAAAAAAAAATTAAAAGAAAAATCTCATCGTAAAAATTGTCTAACCAACGAAATAGAACAGTGATATTTCTGTTTCTGGTTGTGACAAAACACATTTAAAAAGATGTCAACTTCCTTTCTCATAGCAAACGAATAAACACACAAAGAATAAAAAGTAAACTAAACAGGAATAAATAGAAATGAAACAAGATTTTCATTATTGGATGTTATTTTCAATATACCCGTCATTTTCTCCAAGTATCTACTGTCTGTATGTTTACCGACTCTGTTTTCTCATGGATAACCCATCCATATGAAATTCAGATGAAAACTACACTCACTCTCATACACAATATTCAATTGAAAACGATTTTCTTCTGAACACTTTCATTACAATTTTCCAATTTTTTTTCTATGTTTCTACTAAACTTCAGTTCCTGCAAAGGTACATCATCTATCGTTTTGAATTGAAACCAATGTTGTTTATAAAAATGCAACAGCAGACAAGAAGAGAATGTCACTTTAATTTGATATTGCAGAATCAACTAGACCATAACTAGAATCAATGCCACAATCCACCGTTTACAATTTTAAATCAATAGAAAAATGAAGACACAACATAAAAGGAATAATATTCTTAAACAAAAAAATCTACTTACATTCATCACAGTTATCACTGCCATTGGCAATACAACGGCTCTTCTTATTCAATGTCCAATTGGTATTACAGGTCAAGCAGATACCATTACTGGAACATGTTGCACATCCGGTTGGACATTGTAAACATTCCTGTCGTTTTTTATCACCATAATAACCATCAGGACATCGTGATAAACATTTACCATCAGATGCGAACTTTCCTGATCGACATGTGATACATTGGGTTTCTGATGAACCATTACAGGTGCTGCACGATGAATGACACAAGGCACAACTAGAATTTAAAAGAAAAACATAAGAATAATCTATTAGATACAAACATTCATAAAATATGGAATTAATGATTTCTGACAAAGTAAATTCTTAAAATAGAGAAGATCAAAAATACTTTAACCTAAAAATGGACTGAAAACTGTTAAAAGACCATAAGAGACAGAGAAGGTAAAGACATAAACGAATGACATGTTGAAATGTAAGGAGTGGGAGTAAAGGGGTCACTTGTACATTTTTATACAATTCATCCCTTCCATGTCACGGGTTTCTCAAACATTTATTTATTCTTCTACCCACTCGTTTACCCCTTGGCATCGTACAAGGTTAATTTATTTTAATTATTTTTGACCTCTCATTTGCAAACCAACCAAGGCTCATGTTAAATTATTTTTTTTCATTCCTCTTGTTCCTGGTGTACCATTGGTAAAACATACAAAACAAATTCGTGCGTGCCAAATAAATTATCGCATATTGAAGCCCCAACTCTGGCCTCATCAAAAGCATTTCTCTTTTATTTTCCTCTATTTCCACCTACATTCAATCGTAATAATCTCTCGTTCCTATAGACCCCCCCTTCCTCACTTTTTATTTTCTCTCAACTGTAAAACTCCTTTGTTGGAAGGAATTTATTAGAAAAAGAGAGGTATAAATTGAAAAAAAAAATGTTTGAAATGAATTACGAAACGGAGAAAAAAGGTATATGTAATTTCCATTTAAAAAAAAAAAAATTCTAACATGAATGAAGTAATTAAATGCGCCTAAAGCATGTTGCTTTTTTTTTGTATTCAATATTAAGTTCATTTGCGTGAACATTTAATTTGCATTCAAGTGTAAAGGCGAATTTTTTTTACTCTCACATTTCTAAATTAATGTTCAATACATGAAACGCATACGAACATTCCTATGCTATTGAAGTGCTGGATTTCATGTTGTTATTTACTTCTTAGTGTGTGGTAACACATCAATTGATTTTTAATATCGTTAATTATGGGTTTTACATATTTAAATATGAAAACACCAAACCAAAATTAAGAAGAAAATTCCAGTATTGAAATGAATTACGTTTCTTAACGTTTAAGTACAGTTTAGTTACTTTTCAGTGATTATCTGTTATTATAATGAGGGGGGGACTCCAGACGTTTTAACAAAAGTTTTAAAAACATTTCGTTTCGTTCTTTTTTTATTTTCAAGCTATTTAACATAAACAGTTATAAATGGGATACAAAAACCATGATATAACAAATAGAGCGTGAAATTAATCCGGAAAAGTGGAAAACAAAGTAGCTATTGAATTGTCACCTCCAGCTAAGAATAACAAAGCAAAAAAAAAAAAACAAAATGAAAATTCTTTATCATTGCAATTCTTAAATATGGTGAGAATACAATAATTTCACCTGGTCCTTGGGTAACAGTGTAACACAACGTAGTTACATTGAATACCTTTTGCATTGTTCTGTATGTGTGTGAATAACAATTTTCTATTTGATAGTTGCGCTAGTATATTTACACCCTTAACAGTATAAGCAAACAAAATCTATTTGTTATCCTCTTAAATAGTAGGATATTATTTATATAGCAATTCTACCGTCATAACCAAAAAAAATTGAACCTTGAATAGGAAAAAAAGCGCTGCTGGTGGTTAAATAAACGAAGTTTTTTACGGTAAACAAGAATTTTGCATTCAAATTCGTAACCATAAAAAATTGAAATTTACTGTACATTAAAGTAGAAATCAAAAACATTCTCACCAAATTGCAATTGGTCTCTTTCCTAACTTCATAATTTAAATGTTATGTTTCGCCTTAAAGAAATTCATTCGTAATCGCTGAATATACGTGAAAACAATATTTATTCGATAATTAAATTTTCTTTTTATCTAAAACAATTCATGTTAAATTACACATTACACAATATTCATTTCGAACTTTTCCATAATTTCACAGCTTATTATTTATGATTTGTGACATAATTATATTTTCCGTTTTTCTCATACACCATAAACCAAGAAAAACTACATTATTATCTTACAATAAAGAACAAAAAAAAATATAGAATTATTTTTCACCAAATTATTATGAATATGATGAAGGTAACAGATTCATTTTAATACAACAAATTTCAAGTTGAAAAACCATAATGTTCTGGTACTAAATAAAAACACAAAATTATTATAAAAATGTTTCTTTAAATAGAGGAATATCATTATTTTCCTTGTGTATTTTGTTATTTGAAAAGTTTTTCCCGCTACCATATTCACTATAAACCATTATTTAAAGACGTTTGGTAGCGGGGCAGTACTACCGGTAAATTTCAAAGAATTGAAGTGATACCATTTCCCTTACTTTTGGCCACCCACCAAAAAAAAAAAAAATACAAAGAAAATGGAAAAACAGTATTTTTCACTAAAAATTCTTATAAGAGTAAACACATTGAAGAAATTATGTGTTTGATGTAGTCAACTTTACGGTTACTGACTTTCCGAATGTGATTATGTTTAAACCATATAAATTTTACCAGACCACCACCACCATCGTATATGAAANCCCCCCCAAAAAAAAAAAAAATACAAAGAAAATGGAAAAACAGTATTTTTCACTAAAAATTCTTATAAGAGTAAACACATTGAAGAAATTATGTGTTTGATGTAGTCAACTTTACGGTTACTGACTTTCCGAATGTGATTATGTTTAAACCATATAAATTTTACCAGACCACCACCACCATCGTATATGAAATGATGCAATATAGCGAACAAATGTATAAAAATGTAGTCAACATTAGAAGATACTGTTATGTATTCTTTCATTTTTTTTTTCATTCCATTCTCATGCTCGTTACCAACTGAAATTTTCCTCCCATAACTTTTCATGTTGGTCATAGTGAGGAGAACAAAAACAGAAAAAAAAACCTCTTCATACCGTATAACAGTAAAGAAGGCATCAAAATAATTTTATGCTTACGCGTCTCCCACCACATTTTCCTAACAGTTTCATACTTTTTCTTCGATGCTTTTCCGTTAAAAGAGTGTTTGGTGGTTGGTGTAAAACATTAAAACCAAACATTGTATTTTCCCATTCAATGGCAAACGAAATGGATGGTAAAATGACTAAAAGCAGAACGAAATAATAATATGTTATGTACTACCCCCCAGTTTCATATTAAAATAGCAAAGAAAAAAGAAACATACGAAAAAGAATGAGCGCAAAAAAAAAAAGAATAACCATAAGAATGAAATTTGTATAAACATTATCAAGTTTTATGCAACTTTAATGCTATTAAAAGCCACCAATGAATAATATGTTTAAGATCTAAACCATAAATGGAATTCAACGGACGCAAAAGCGAACAGAAACAGAACAAAAAAAAAATTAAATAAAAATAATAGAATCCATGAGTTTTCTGCAACATAACCACAGCAGTTAATACACAGTAGATACAACGAATAGAATAGGAAAAGAAAACACTCTAAAAATTTAATTTTCTTCAATTTCACAAATTTTCCCATGCAAAAAAAAAAAAAAACAAAAATAAGTGAAAGAGACAACACAGTGTGGACGACACATTAAGATCCTAGTCATAAGCTAAAGTTGTATTAGATAAATTTAAATTTTAAAGTATTTTTCGCATGATAATTTCTATTAAATTCAGATGGCCAGAATTAATTTAATTATATTTTTGGTCTCTGTAATTCTTCAGTTTTCTTTCAGTTCTTTATTTCTCTGGTACCGTTGCCCGAGAAATAAAATTAAATTTCATGAAACAAAGTTAAATCCTCTCAGTTAATCATCGTAATTCTTTAAATGTCATTTAGGTTAGTTCCATAAAGATGAAACGATCTAACTAGGATTACATATTCCTGGATATATTCCAATGAGAATATAATTGAAATTTCATCAGTTTTTGAACTGGGAAACATACACTTCAAATAAAGAATGAAAAAAAAGTAAAATAAAATTAAAGAAACATAAGAGAGACCCCAAATACCAAGAAATTGTGCCCAACATCATTCATATAACTTTCACAAAATTAGAAATTTTCTTGAAGGCTTTACACGATGATAAAATAAAACGAAATATTGGAAAATTCAATTAGCCATTAGTGTCTTACGATAATGAATTATTAGAACCGAAAGGCTTCAACGAGCTTCTCATCAATTACATAATTGGGTAAGCGAAGAGGATAATATGCTTGCTGAGAGAACCTTATGCTGTCAACATACACTTCACTTGATCGTACCAACCAACAAAATAGAGAATGAAAAAAAAAACATAAAATAACGATAGACATTCAATTGACAAAGATAATTGCTGGGTTTCCAACTGACGACATCCCTTTTTTTTCTCATCTTCCCCCATCATCAATAATTGGTAATTAAATTCTCTTGAAAACTTTCAATGATAATGGAAAAGTGATACCGTATTATAATTTACACGTATCCTTTAAGATGATACTCAATAGTCTCTTCTCCTTATTCGCCAATTTCTATTTTTTATTTGTTCACTACACTGTAAAGAGTGCGACCCTATTAATTGGCATTTTCATACTAAAAAAAAAGTAACGAATAACGTAAATTTCTTAGCTTAATTAGGACTACAATTCACTTCAATTTCTTTTATGATAAATTATCAAAGACTCTGTGTTTAGTGTCTTCGCCAGTAAGATGAAAATAAAAATAAGATTCTAAAAATGAATTTTCTCGATTAAGTATCACATAGAAGACTATGCTTATAATAACTTATCATTCTTTACAACAGCATCACATCAACCAACAATAAACACTTCAAAATGGTATACTTTTGTTCATTTCCAAAAACCATTAGATGCCAAATAAATGAATCACCATCAAAACATACATTTAATGACTGACATTACTTTTATAAGTCATTTCAAGTAAAAAAAAAAGGATTATTGTTATTACTGTCAGCCAAACAACCAAACAGTAGAGGAGCAAGAAAAATGTTATAAAAAGAAAAATCCATTCTCACATTCATGTATAACAATTCAATAGAGTGAATGTGGAAAATGACTATATTTTTCCATATAAAATTCCATCCCATTAGAATAGGAATCATATTATGATGGTAAAAAAACAACCAGCACAAGAATAGAAAGAATTTCACAGAAAACGTTAATAGTATAACGTATAGTTATGATATGAATATAAAAAAAAAAAACATGAAAAACCTAAAAAGAAAACTCTACCAATCTAAAAGATCTTTTAGAGTTGAATGTTATTCTTGTAATCAAAAGAATAATAACACAAGAAAAATAAGTTAAAAAAAAAAACGAAAGAAAGAAATGAAATCTAAAGAACCAAAACAGAAAATATCAGAAGACTACAAAAGAATGATATAATATTGCAATGTTGATTACAAAATATGAGTGTGTGTCTCTGGTATGGATTGGATTGCTTATCATCTTCTTTACGGGTTAAATTTAATATAAAAGTACCAAGAAATACAATTTAGTTAGAAACATAATAATGATTTCTATCAAGGAAATCCACATATAACATATATACATTTTAGTATCTCTCTCTCTTACTCTTTCACTCTATCATTACTATTCCAGCCCCCAAAACCAACTATACATCATCCCACTATAGTGAAATGCAACAGAATAACATAAGAATGAAAATAGAAAATAACAAAAATATCAAATGAAAACGCAAAACGATGAAGAGCTAAGTAGTTTTTCTTCTTGTGTTTAAACATTATCAAACAAGTTACGAGAAAATGCTTTTATCATTCACAAATAATTTAGTCAACATCAACGATATACAAATGGCTTACGATTATAGTCACTAGTGACAAACTTAAATGAATTTTTACTTTGGGAAAACTCTATCAGATAATTTAAGAACAATTTTTGTCAAAACTAGTTGCATAATTTATGTACAAAACATTTAAATGTTATGTGAATACCTTGATCGAGATATAATTTTCTTTCATTTTTATTGTCGGTAATTGCAACACTTCAACGTTTAATAATAAAATAAACCAAAGTTTTTACATAATTTTTAAATCTTAATACAATCTAATTTAATTATTACATTGGAATACATCATATTTGTAATGAAATTTAGTCAACATTACATTAATGTTTGATAGCAATCAATACAACTTAAGAAAGCATGCACACATGAAGGAGAATTGATTTGCATTTAACTGAATTTGTATTCGATGAAATTTAATTAAACCAAACAGTTTGAATGATGCTGATTAGTTTCTGTTTGAATAGAAACGGATACACAATATTGCCTATGACTGAACAGAATTTGTATACCATCATGGATCATTATGTTATTCGTATTGTATTCTCTCTTACGATGAGTCATCTTTGATTACATTGTTAAGGCATTTCTATATAATTTATTGTGCAATAAGTAAGATTTTGCATTCGACTATTGTATTACTTTCTATACATCAAAACCCATCATTTTCATTTAACCAACAGTAATTACAATTGAGAAAAAAATTCAAGAGGAAACTTTTCTCTATTTTTGTTTTATTCTTTTAAATAATTATTCCATACAATCAATCCGAGAAAGAAAAAAATGAAATCACCGAGTGAATGTAATGAATTATTTAAAAGGATTTAAAAGAGTTAGTTGTTGAAAACATCAGCGAGTCCATGTTAAAATATTAAGTCAAAAATATCATCCAGTTCTCCTCTATTCACTTAAAATCCCACCACTTTTCCCAATTGTTCCTGTTTTCGTTCAAACCCTTTTCTTTTACAAATTTTTACTCTCTTTTCTTCAGGTTTTTGCTTAAAATGGCTTAGGAAACTTTTTATTTTTAATATGGCTTTACCTCACTTTTGTGTATCCATTAAGATGAAGGGATACACGGCTAGAAAACATCATCTGTAATACGGAATGAATAAGTAATTGAAACTTTGATAATTTTCCGCTTATGTAAACAAAAAAACCCTTTTTTTTCGAAATTTCAATTCATAATGTTGCTGATGGTAAAATTTAAGGATAAATCAATATAAACATGGCAAATCAATTATTCAGTACAACTTAATATGAACAATAACATGACAACGGTATGTTTTCAATCACATTATAAATAAAAATATTGGAACTTTCTTTTGTGAATTGAATATCAAAATTATATTTCGATAAACATTTCAATGTTCACCTTTAACAGTTTGATTTCTTATTAAATTAGAAAAAAACCAAACAACAAAAAAGTATATAAATTGAATATAAAAAGAAAACCTCCATTGTCTATAATACCCATCTTCACTCTATTATTGTGTACAGGTGGTGTGATATTCATTGGAGTTTATAAAAGATTAAACTTCAAATTTCCCGTATTTTAAAGGTTCACGAGGTGTGACGAAACTTATCGCGTTACTGTCTACCAATACCAATAAAAATAATACTGAAAACACTTTGCACTTCACTCATCCCATCCTAAACTGCACACGATTAGGATCAGAAAGTATCAGCCTCTCTTCTATTTTTAAAGCTTTTTCTCTCGAAAAAAGCGCCCCCCCAAATATAAAACGAGAAACAAAAAAAAAAAAATCAGAAAAAAAAGTGACGAAAAATGGTATTGCATACTTGAAAACGAAATTTTACGTGTTTCAACCTCATCAAGATGATCCGGTGTTTTAAAACAACAGAATAAAAAAAGCAATATGAAACGGTCTCAATTTCCCATCTGCAGCCCATTAATCCAGGTGTACTGACGGGTAAGGTGTATTTGTTCTTGTTGTATATATGTTTTGTTTCTTTTTTTATGTTCACAGTGTGAATGTTATATGTGTGTTTGCTTACCCTGGCGGCTTTTTTTTTTTACTGTTCGATTCACTGTTAACTACAAACTTTGGCTACTTTTATTTTTTGTGCCTTTATTCACTTATCAGTGAAACGGTCCTCCTTCCGGAGGAAATAATATGTAAACGGTATGGTGTTACCCGTGAAAATTCAAGACTTGAAAATAAAATTATTATGAGAAAAAAAGTTTTCCATATAATCTTCTTTATCAAAATAACCAAATAAAAAGGGAGTTAAAAGCAGCGGTCGAGAATAGCAAAAGAAAAAAAAGTAAACTCTTGAAATAAATAATGATTTCCGATTGTATTCGTTGTTCAGCCTACCATTTGGTATCTTCTTATCAAAAACTCGTATTTTAAACCAATACGAAGGAAATTAAAATTTTCTTTTTGTTTCTATACTTTTACTTTTTGTTCTCTATGGAGCCAACAAGGCGACTAAACACTTCAACACGATAAATAAATTTCTTTTTTTTTTTTCTTATATTTTCAAAGTTCAATATCGCTTCATTACTTTTCACTAAAAATGTTTCAGTTTATTTTTTTTTTTTTTTTTGCTTTTTCGCATCAAAGTACACCAATTAAGTCGTTCTCATAAAATGAAAAAAGATAAAAGAGTAGTAGCTATGAAACACCTACACAATTTGAAGTACATTTCATTGAAAAAAGAGTTAAGAGGCAGAGATTTTAAAATGGTCTAAAGTCTAAATACTTCTAAATGTAGTCATCTTGAAGAACTCTTCTTCCATAGTAACTCACCATTTAATTTCATGCGCTACTAAGAATTTTTTATTAAACCATTCCAGGAGAACAACAAATAAAGGAAGGTGAAGTAAACGAAAAATCATTCAATCAGTTTCATCAAATTAATTGAATTTATTTATTGGCCTTTTGACTTGAATACCGAATATCCAAGTGATTCGAATTTTATTTAAAAGATACTCAATCACATACACCGTATCTCTGGGAAAGGTAAGTCGATTATTTTACGATTTACCAATAAAATATATTGTGAAACGCATAACACTGGAAACGATAAAGTCAGAGATAATTAATGATCAGGTGGGGGGTCCAGTGTCACAAAACATTTCAAAATGTAATGGATCTATGATTATCTCACATAAGCACATTATACCACCCTTAACTTTCCACTTGATATCAAATCTATATGGTGTGCGAGAGGAAAAGAAAAATTTGTCAACACAAACACAGAAAAAAAAATGAAAATATGCCAAAGTAAATTTAATGTTTTATAAAGAAACATAGAGACACCAAAGCACAGAATATACGTAACTAAAGACAATTTTTCACTTAATGTCATCGTTTTGCTACCATTCGCAGCAGTGATTTTCATTTAGTTTGACAAAAATTCTTTTATTTTTTTTTTTTTTGGTTTTATTTTCTTGTCCTCTAACAAATTGCATGAAAAATCATCTGTTCTCAAAAGTGAGCAGAAACAGAGCCCGACAACCAGAAAGTGTGCTAATACTGCCAATGGTATACATTTTCATTCATTTTCTTTTACAGTGAAATAGGAAAAAAAATGAAGAAAACCGTTGTATACAGATGTACAGAACGCGTGCGAATAAGAATGAAAAACGAAAAGAAAATTAAATTTCATCAGAAATAGGATGAACGTTAAAGAAAAGAACTGGATGGGAACCAACGATAAAAATAAAAAGAATACGAAAAAGTAAAGGAGGAACGTGATACTATAAGAGTACCTTCTAATTTCATGTACTTATTTTATTTTTCTTGCTTTTTTCGTCATTTCTTCCCAATTCCTGAGTGTATCAACAATGTGAAATGAAATAACATTTGGATGAGACACTTGGCCTCTACCCCATCCCGAAAATAGAGAACACTCACTTGGTTTGTGTATTGCAAAAAGCTTCGTTATTACTGGTCGGATAATATTCAAGTTACAGAGGACTTGATTTCATTCCATGTTAAAATTCATTTTTTTCTTTCCTTTTGCTTTTCTTTCATTTACTTCTATTTTGGTTGTTCTATTGTATAAATGGTCCTACCGAAAGTAATCCGATATTTAATAAGATGAAGAAATTAGCTTTTGACGTGTACTAACCATCGAAGTAGCGCGAGCCTTAGCGAAATGTGGG
Source organism: Coboldia fuscipes (assembly GCA_001014335.1). Lineage (NCBI taxonomy): Eukaryota > Metazoa > Arthropoda > Insecta > Diptera > Scatopsidae > Coboldia > Coboldia fuscipes. The sequence continues at coordinate 47,238 of JXOR01000215.1, forward strand.
AATTGTAACTGATATGTTTTCCAAAAGGAAAAAATAAAAAAAAAAATTAAATTAAATAGAAAAAAGAATTGAACACCTCATGGCTGCCTCCGGCCCATCGCTCAGTTACTTCCACGTAATGCAACCATTGAACCATGTAGTAAACATTAATCATGAGGTGAATACAATCGGATGCCGCAATACTCAATGGTTTACAAATTTCAACTTAACTTGAATTTAATATTGCCCGTGTTTCGTGTATTCATCTTTTCTTCGTTAGAATACCTGAATCCATGTTCATCCTTATTCTCTTTTTTTTTATTTCAATATTACTTTACAATTCGTTAAATTTGTAGTGATTTTAAACTTGTACTCGTACCACCAAATCAGAAATATAAAAGTTCTTGTGATCAAACAATCTCATGGGACTTTATGTCCAATAAGTTTCATTTTCTGGTAATTTTTGTGCAACCAGTTGAGTACAGTTGAGAAAATATTTCATATCGTATGTTCATTTCTCTACTTCTTCTTCTATTTTCATCTCATAAAATATTCAACTTTTGTTAAGTTCCTTACATTACTCTGTTTTACTTTTAAATTATTGCATGATGATGGAAATTCCAATGTTATGAGAAACAAAAATCATCCAGTACAGTTTCAACTGAAGAATGGCGATGGGTGGTACACCAATGGCTGGAAGTCATTGGGAAACGAAACGAATAAATATTTTTTAATTTTTCCGCAAGCACAATCCCATTCATATATTCATTATTTTTCAGCATATGAATTTTGCTGGTTCTTTTTCAATTTCATTTTTTTTTTCTACCATTTGAATTGCATACGTCCTGTCATGTAACATAGTGAATTTTTAACTCTACAGTGAAATTCACAACAGAAAAAAAACGAAACCCAATTCACATTGTAACAGAGATGGTGTGTATGTTATTCAATTTCCAAAATAACTAAAGGAAAACGGAATACTAAAACAAAAAAAAAAAATTATTGAATGAGAAATGCGCCTCTCATTCAAATATGGAGGAAAATGTAAAGGAAAATTAAAGGCTGGTTTTTATTATGTTGCAACGAGAAAAAAAGCAAACCATACACATACACTTTGTTTTACTTGAAGTGGTATTCAAAAGCAATTATGGAAGGATCCGTTCAAACAAAAAAAAAACAAAAAGAATCCGCAACATAAAAATTGTTCAACACCACAAAATCAACGACTCGACCATAACCTAAGAATATTATGCAACTAAACTAAAAATAAAAAAACAAACCCTTCAGTTAGACGCACGGAATTAAACATTAATTATCATACATATGTATTACTATGCACTAAATATTATGGTTATAACAAATAGAAAAATCGTTACAGTTATTGCTACAACATGGGAATTATAAAGAGATGGTGTTTTTCAAGTACAAGGGGATTATTAAATGTTTCAAGTGAAGCAGTCAAAAACCCCAAACCTCCCCATACTTATAATAATTGTCGACAACCAGCAATATTAAACTATATGGCATACGAAAAAAAAAAAGAATAACAACGTACGAAACATTGAAGTGTTTCACCACGACCATTATTATAAGAGAAACAGTAAGGATTGTAAATCGTTAGAACCCATCATTATCCATCAGCAGACATATTTCATATGAATCCAATTGAAATGCATCAAGTAAAAAAATAGCACAACAGTTTAGAGAATTGAACTTAAAATATCCCACACTGAAACGTTACAAACTGGGCGGTTGTCTACAATTAAATGAAGTTCTGTTATGAACTAGTGCAAATGAGTGTGAAAGAAAAACTCTTTGATGAACAACAAAAATAAAAATGGAATTTTGTTATTTTTCTTCCTAGCGAATATCATCAGCATCAAGAGACCATAAAACCAAATAAAGTACCAGCAAACAAAAAAGGGCTAAAAAGTACCAGAGTGATGTACAGCCTAAATCCGCCTTCCATCTAACAATCCCCCACTGTACTTTACGACTCGATACTCTCACTCGCGTTAAATTATCATCAACCCATTTTCCAATGTCTGGGCAAGGACAATGTAATGGTAAAAAATTCACCTTTCTCTCACTGATATTCTTCGGTTTTTTATGCATTGCTGTTAGTATGAACCAAAAAAAAAAAACATTTACCACCGTACGTTATCGACAACCATAGACGAATAACATGTGATATCTGATCAACCAAAATACAAAAAAAAGGTGTGAAAACACTATTTTCAAATATTTCCCCAATAAATTATTTAGGAAAATGACAAACAGATACAAACGCTTTTCACACAATTGAATTTTCACATTCATGTTGAAAGTATGTTTTTTAGAGTGTATAGATTTTGTTATTTTTCCTATCATTTTCTGTTATATATTTTTTGGTTCACTATAGAACGATATGGTTTCAAATATCAATAGATAAGAATGGATTCGACATAAAAAAAAAAATACATTTTAATCTGACATACTACTTTTACCATGTTATGTTGCTTTATACATGAGTATCAGTGTGTGTATGTGTGTTAACCACTTTTACCATAATGATGAAAATTTATGTATCGGTCTTATGGGAATTACGTTTTGTGGGCATACCGTTAGTTACCTTTACAGGTGAAAAACACATAAATATTCAAACATAAAAATTTTCACGTGCTATGGAACAAACACAACAACAAAAAAAAAAAACGAAAAGTTATAAGAATGAATCTCAATCAGCTACATTGAAAATTTAACATTTCATCTTTTCGTATAACAAATTGTTATCAAAGGATTATCTGTGCTGGCTTTTTATTCTTTTTTGTTTTCTCTGTTATTTTTGCCATTCAGTTAATTGGATAAAATTATTGAAACATCGTAAGCAAAAAAGATAATGAACGTTAATTTAATGATTTTTGTAACAGCCAACTGCTATTGCTAAAATATCAAGAGAAATCTATAATTTATAACAATGAAATTCTTCTACATAATATTACTAGTTAACGTCCAACGTAATTCCAGGAATACACAGTCTGGCCCATTATCAGAATAATTCGATCCACTTAAAATTCCTATTCATGTAAATATGCAATTTTACATCAATTTTTATTGAATAATACAAATTCAATTTTTGTTAAGCACATCCCCCAGTGTAAAAACATAACACAATTGACTATCATATTAAAAAAAAAAGAAGAAAACACTGTTGAAAATTGGAACATAAAATCTGTTTGTTTTACCACATTTTCTTTAAACAATCATACCCGCTCACCATTGTATAACATTTATGTTAACGAAACACATATAATAATTAATTTTACTACAATTTTACTCTAAACATACAAAATATTCGATTTTCAGCACGATTGTTGTTTGTAACCCCTCAAAAATTGAACGGTAATTATGCTAATTTTCCAAAACAATCCCCAAAATATTGTTAACATAATAATAATGGATGAAATTAAATGCAGCAAAACATAATTTTGCTGTCAACAATTTTTGCTTGGAATAAACCTCAAACCATCAGACATATGCATATGTATTTAGTAATGGATTTTCTGGTTCGATAAGGACGATAACCGAATTTTCTCTTCAATTACATATGAAAGTGTACTAGACACACACATAGTTAACCATTAAAAATATAAAAAAAAGAATACTAGATGGAATACCAAATTAGTATAAAATTCATTTCGATCTAAATGTTTCCATCTTATTTGCAGTAAACCATACGTGTAATTCGAATAAGAGAAAAAACTAAATTCATAGAGCATAAAATAATAAAATAAAATACTCAGGTGGTTGAAAATGGTATTCAATAGAGTTCGGATGAGTCTGTTCAACCGAACCACACTACCAAACATGTATGTTTAATCCCTTAGGAATGATAGTGCCATGTATTCACTGATTCTTTTTATCCATTGCAACTAGAGACTTTTAGGGAAAAACAAGATGAAAATAACAAAAAAAAAAAAAAATAAAAAACTGAAGATTTTCTACAAAAGCACACACCACAGATTATGCAATTCCAATGCTTTTCGGTTTCATGGTAGACCATTTGGTATCCACCTGGTAAAACAGATACCAAAAATTCAGTGATTTTTCTTCACTATATTGGTACGATAGCCACCCTCAACTTCATTTAACACCATTTTACATTATTTTCCCTTTAGTTCCTTCCGCTTTTTTTTATTTCGAATATTCCACACCAGACAAAAAGGGAAGAGATTAAAACATTAGAACAGAGTCACACACATAATGTTTTATTTGTCATATAAAAAGACTGCAGACATTTAACAGCCGTTTGTATAAATAGAATTTCAATTAAAATTCGGAATTAAACAGAAAAAAGGAACAGTGAAATTAGTCTGAGTGGATTAAAGGACGATCGTTTAAGTATTCCAATTAAAGATGTCCCACTCTTTTTATTGATCAAGGTATAACACATCAATGAAAATGTTAACGATTTAATACAATCCACTTAATTTTCTTGTTAATTGAATATGACACATCAAATCTGACACATTCAAAGTAATTGTGAATAAATATCGAAGGCGTTCAATTACCCACTAAATCTTAAAGGATCACAAACAGTAGTTGTTAATCAAATAGTAAATTATTTCAACTGCATTATTATAAATTGTCTACCACATAAAATTTTAACGGTTTCAAATTCCCATAAAAAAAAAACATTCAGGATTTTAATTCCAAATGATTGAGACTTCACTATAAACTCGTTATGGTCAAAACCTCCAGTTGAATAAAAAAATAATTCCTCTCTCCTCGATTACTTTTATTACACACACGTATGTATATTAAATGACTATTAAATTCTATCTTGAATGCAATACTTCAACGGCATACTATCTAGTCACTGCAGCAGAGGATACAGTACAACATATATAAAGATGATTAACATTTTCACAGAGAAATATTGCAACCGCATACATTACAGTTGAACAATTTTCATATGCAAAAATACTCGCAAAAAAATAACGGACCAAATTCGTATAAAGTTGAGTATTGGACACATTTAACGTTACAAAAAAAAAAAAGAATTTCCCATAAATTTTAAAAGTTGAATTACAAATAATCCGTATGTTATTTTAATGCTGTAAATTATAGGATAATAACAGTGTACTGTGACTGGTTTGGATAAGGTTAAATCTACATCCACAATTTGTTTACACTCACTGGACTCATTTCAATTGATCCCATGTCCACCATACTACAATTACATATCCACAGTCCACAGTATATACAATCATCCTCTTATTGAGTAATTTAAACACAAATATTCAGTGTGATGATGATGGTCTCTCAGTCGTATTCATTTCAATAAAAGAGTTGCTCATTTTCTATGTTTAAGTTTATTTTAATATCAATTCAATGTAATACTAAATAAAAACTAGAATTCAAATGTGAATTTTTAATTTCATACTTTCTCGATGTATCGTCAACCGGTGTACCATATTATGTAATACATGACTAATATTTATGGTCTCGGACATCAGAGACTTTTCGGATATTTTAAATATTTTAAAACTTTTCGAGCCATATCAAATCAAACAAAATAATTTAAACGAAATGTTTTCATAGGATGAAAATGTTATCTACCTCCCACCAGACATTCCCACTCAAAAATAACCAGAAAACAAAAAAAAAAGGAGATCACAATTTGATGTCAAAGGAGGAATAACAACAATTTAGTATCCCATATGACAGTCAATAAACTGTCGAGTATATTTAAGGTGATGTGTCCCCTACTCTCTTTAAATGAAAAATACACAAAAACTCTTTATTGAATTATCTACCATACAATAAAACCGTTTGTGATACCGAACACATAAAATCCGTAAAATCATGTAATGCAAATCAAGTTGGTTTTCCAGGACTAAGCAAATTTTAAAAAATTTTTATTCTGTTTTTATTCAGTACAGAGAATTCTAAGAAAACCAAAAAGACCCAGAATCCCAATGACTAATTCAAAGAGAAAAATGTGTATTACATTTTCCTCTGTATTCTGATTAAATAACAAATGTATCCAAACGTAACAGGAGGATGTCATGTGTCACAGTGTATTTCAACATTTGATAAAATACAACAAACATGGCAACATAAAAATTAATTCTACGGGTGATTAATTAAATTTAGGTGGAATTTTATTGAATTTACTTTTCTAGTCCGTTTACCATTTTAGTCCAATAAACGATACCAATTTTTAACTAGAGAAACAGAGAACAAATAAATAGAATCTGATGTGGCAACCCCAATTTATAAAATAAAAAATTTTCACTGTGCCTTTTGTCCAATGAGTTTTTTATTTTGGTTTTTCGCAAAAACTCCATTCTCTGTGTCTTTTCGTTTATTAGTTTAGATCACGTTTTGCAACATTAATTTCCGAAATTAACTTTAATTCATTCTATTTTAACTTTACGTTGGTTTTTCCTGGGACCACAAAAAGAAGCACAACAAATATGTTTTTAAAGCTTTACAAAACCAACCCCCCAATGAAAATGGATTCCATGAAAAGTAAAGAAGAAATACAAAAACAATGGATCGTTTAGATTTCAATTGGTGGCCATTCACCGTTAACTAGTTATCCATTTTGATAGAGAAGATACAGAAAGAATGTTTATTATTTCAAGAATTCATTTAATTTTATTTTCTTCTTACGTTTCACATTCATGGATAGATTCCATTGGATTTTATATGAAGAATTCTTACTATTTTAATCATTTCTCTTTAAATTTTTTATTTCAAACATCATGAGTGTATCATAAATGCAATTGTTTAAGTAAAAATCGATATTTCATTCACTAATATTAATAGTACACATACTTTCTATTTGAAATAAAACAAAAAAAAAAAAAAATTGTATGTGGCGCTTCAAGGATATTGATAATAAATAAAAGAACGAAGAATTGAATTTATTATGATAGAGTTAGGTAGTTGCTGCTATCAAACTCAATCAATTTCATATTGACTCATATCGATAGCAAACTGAAATTAATACATAATCGAATAGAATACTTCCGGGTAAAGGAAATTGAATGAAAACGACATACTGTTGTTTTATAAAATTAAAACCCTTCGTGAATGTATTCAATCTCAAATGATACATTCATTCCACAACATGAAATGTCCAATGTATTGACACCACAATTTCATTTTCCATTAATAATTACGTTTTCTTTTTTATTAATGTTTCATCCGTCTACGCTATGTACGTTCAATAAATTATTAATTAAATATTTAATGTATAAACATTAACAATTATAGTTATTCATTTTCAGTCGCCTCCCCAATGACAATGTTGGATTTTTGATCCCATAAACCAGAGTCCGTTTGTACAAGAGTATAGTAACAACAGGAAATACAAAATAAATATGAGGGACAAAAGCAAAAAAAAAACTCATCACTGATTTCCATCAAAATTCAAAGGGAGGAAAATGATTTTAGGTACTCACTTGTAATCCTCCGTTTCATAGGTGTACAGTGGACATGATGAATAACACTTGTGTTGATACATTACGAGATGATGGTCACAGCTGACACAAAAATCTGGACGATCCTGGCATGATGCGCAATTCGCTTCACACGGTACACAGGTATTGTTATCATAATCTGCATAACGATTATATGGAATAAAACGAGAAAAAAAAATAAATTTTTCAATTTACATATAAAGTTTCAATTTGCATGAATATTTCAGTGAGTCCAACTGAAAATTCTCAAACTGTCGCATATACACAATAAATTGCATCCAAAAACATAAATAATAATGAAATACACAGAAAATTGGCTATTTTAACAGTAAAATATTGAAATACAATTTAATTCTTTTTTCTGTTCTTGCCTGTTGACTGTTTTATTCGGTGAGATCAAATAACACATAATTTTTTTTTTTCTGCAAATTTTTATTTCTGTGTGCTGGTATACATTTTCCCATTGAACAATTTTCCATTAAATTAAACAATGGAAATTACAGGGAATACAGACAGGTGTTACAGTATTTTCATATAATTCAAATATTTTAAAAATGAAATATATTTTCAGCTTCCATAATTCAACGGTTCAGTTGACACAATCACAAATTGGCGGAATCAAGTAGATGGTAATCGATAAGCATAACAAACGATATGAATAAAAATAAACTTATGAAATTCAATAGAAAATTTATCATCAAATGATGTAAAGTTTCTGATATTATTCATTATAATTGGATGGTAATCAATTATTAATAATACAGAGGTAATTTCATCTAGTCGTAATATGTGATTGTTAGTCTATTTTACAGTTTTAAATGAATTTAATCAGTAATGTGAAATCGTTAATTTCTAATAATAATTAAATGAATGTTTTACATTATTAAAATCATTCTGATCGGTAATTAAATTCCATTGATATTGAATAAGAAAGAATTTTAACAATTCAATGATGTTTATCCAACATTCATAAATATGAATCAACCTACACCAGTTCACATATAGATTATTCCAATAATTAAATTACAAGTCTGTTAACTGCTAACTACATTTTAAATAATCCAAGAGTAAATTTCAACAAAGTGCAAATAACCTCATCTCACTTCATCAAGTCTGCTAATGATATTTGATAAAAATAAAGTTCATGTTTATCATTCAAAATATAAAAGCTTCTATTCTAAACTATTAAGTCCTTATCAAACGTTGAGAATCAAATGAAAAATGTTTATAATGACCATAGGAAATGGAATTTAAAATTAAATAATAAATCCATAGGTAAATGAAGAAGATTACGTTACCATTTATAGAAGACAGTTATGAAAACACGATGTTTTATTAAAATCATAAAGACCACTCATCTCTCTAGGGGTCAAGTAAACAATAAAAATTCTATTCTTGGAAATAATTTGTTTTTCAAATAAATATCGTCCTAATTTAAATCCATTACTGACGACTAACAACAATACCTATAAATAATCGTATACTTCATAGAGCAGTGCAATAGAATTAAATGAATAATAAGAAAATACGTAAAATCACCTCAATTTATTCATTCAGCTGTTTGGTTCATTTTATAGGCTAAAAGAAGCTTTTCGTTTTTCCGAGTTTTTCTCTTAAAATAATTATCATTTCAATTATTATGTAAAATTCTTGTTCTATATCGAGTTACCTGTGTACCATAAATATTGAAGGTAGTCCAAGTATAAAATGGACACTGATATTAGAATTGAATATAAATGTTTAATGATGCTAGAATTTTAGGATATTTTTCGTATCCTGTGTATGGTTTTTATGGTGAATTACGAGTTTAACCAGCCACACACGAAATATTCTTTTTTATTCTGGTAGTAGTAAACCACAATCATTATACGTGACCAGAAATAGTTTACCAGATAAAAATATAAATATTGAAAATAACTAACAACCAAAGTGAGAGAATGAACAGGAGTTTAGTACATTGAAGAAAACCTCATTCACAATCACCTTTATTCATCCACCACCTTTATACTCTTTCCCCCCATTTCGTTTAATGTAATAGAACGAGTGAATGAGAGATGGAATGAATAAAATAAAAAAAAAAAAAAAACAGAAAATTATTGGATTTGCACGAACCATTCATTTGTATTAAATGCAATAGTAGAAGGAATCTCAACGATCCATTGAACAGTTACCATAGAATTGAAATTGGGTAGCAACATAAATTTACCTTTTTCCTATTATACGAACCGACGTTACCTTAGTCTCTGGTTCACAATTTATATATCACACATTCATACCTTATTCAACACAGTGCGTGAACATTTCAAATTCTTCTTATGGTTTCATATTTCTAACATAAATATTCCATTTGTTCTTCCGTGTTCACAGATTTATCTTCAATTTTCCATATTCTCTGATACCGTTCAATATCAAATACTATGCCGTTATGAGTACGGTAGAACGTTAGCAGTTAGCACACACGAATATTCACATAAAATTCATTCAACCTCTAACTGTTAGTTTCTTATTAATGAAAAAGGTGTTAATTTCGTTCCTATGTGAGTTTTGTGGTGTGTACGGCATTTTCATATCCCACTTAAAAACACATTCTCTGTTCTATCATAAATATTTTCAACAAGTATTTTCTCAACTACCCTTAGCTTATGGGAAAACCATTTATATTGAATATAATATTTAATAAATGAAATTCACATATTGGCGTACCATCGACTAACACAATTGATTAGATGCAAAATGAAATTTATTGAAAATACATGAATTCCAAACAATCGAAAGGGAAAAATATTCATTTTCTTGTTAATTATCAATTTTATGAATATTTCTCAGTCTCTTTCACTCAGAATTCAACGAAACAAAAAAATGGGAAAGTAAAACGAGCGAAAACAGGTGTATTATAAGATATTGAAAATATAATAAAACCTAAACGTATTTCTGCAGGGTGAATAAGAAAACATTTACAATTGAAGCCCCCGAATAACTGAACCCAAATTGAAAGTGAAAATGGAAAAAAATCGAATTTAAAAGAAAAGAATAAAACCCGAAATACATAAATCGTGTAATTGAATATATACAATAGCATTATTTCAATAAATCTACGATAATAAGAACATTTTCTTCAATTAATTACCACAAAAGATCACTGTAGTGGAAAGTTTTGACTGGAAAACAAGAAATAAAAAACACACACACAAAAATACCCACAGTAGAACAAATTCTCTTCATTTCACAATCATAAATAAATTAGATGAAATTTTATTTTTTTTTTCATCGGGGGTTTCTTATTCATTGGAGGATTTTGATATAGAACCCACTAAATTCATCAGACCCTAAAACACGCGTCATACAAAATACAATTGAAGTGAAGATTGAACCATTTAGAAGAAAAAAGAAAGAAAGAAAGAAAAAAAAAACATCCGTCGTCCTAATAAGCTTCTTCGTACCATTTTCTTATTAATTCTCTAACGGTCAATGTTCTTTCAATTTTTAAGGCATCTCTCTCTTATGAACTCCCAAAATATCGAAAATATTTCACGAATCACGTAAACTGGTCTACTAATAATAAATAACTTGAAGACTCTTAAATTTAATGTCACACAATTTGAAGTCCAAAAAAAAAATTGTTTTCACTATGAAACAATATGGAACATACCAAATACACAAAATGAAAAATTATGATGAAAATAACAAATCTTCCTTCCATTCTTCTTATTTTTTTTTTGCGGGGGTACTAATAGTAAATAGAATCAAGCAGATTGGGGAAAATAAAAAAAACACAAGAAATTCCCTTCGGGTAATTGTTCCGAGCTCTTTACAATGGTGAATAATTAATTAATGTTCTGAAAATTTTTAAGTCACCTATTGAAGGAAAATTGTTATTATTTAATTCCATTGGTGATTTGGCAAACAACAACTCCAAGTAGCCACTGAATGAATTAATAAAACAAAAAACGAAATGAATTGGATGAGAAATGGATCGTGTATTGATGTTGACCATTCGACCGTGAATCATATTTTTTAACATTCAAAAACAGAATTGGTTTCCTTTTCTTCATCAATTTAAGTTTCATGTTTTACGTTAATTTCTTTTATTTTGGCCAATCAAATTATCACAATAACAAGAAATACCAAATAAACACCAAAAGAAAAATATTTCTCTTGTTGAACTTCATTGGAATTCAGAAAAGTGATACCAAGGCTTCTTAAATGAAAATTATAATTGGACTATTTAAGAGAAAGGCACGAAGATTTGTTTCTTAGTCGCCGTGTGATTATAAACACTTTGCCCCATCATCATCAGCTTTAATGCAAACGAATGTCAGTAAAGAATGTTGCGCTAATTAAACATCTAACAATTAAGTATCGAAATGAGTGACTTTGTAGTAATGAACAATCATTAAGAGTCCTTATTTGACACCACTGGACATTACGTAAAAATTATATCCAACGATAAAATACCAAAAATAAACATCTGTGATCTGGGGCCAGTATTTCATTGGAATTGAAATTCCTTTAACGGAAATGTATGGGACACCATTGAGTATCCTAGATATTCTCTGTTTAATTATTACCCAAAATGAAGTTTAAATTAAGTGACAAGAATAGTGACGCTCTTGGGAATTACGGTCTGTAAAACACATGTCTTTCCTTTAATTTAATGATGACCCCATATTGTAAGGATACTATGGCGATGCACAACCAATATTCGAACGTTATGGCATATTATTATCTTCTCAAGATGAAGTCGGAGAGTCATGACCAAAAAACGATGCACAGTGTATACAAATCCTCCTTCTTCTTTTTTTTTTCATTATTATTTGTAAAGGTTATATGAGTTGAAATTGATGCGCTTAGAATCATGTCAGACGTACATGATAAATGGCGTGTTGAAGAACATTTCAATCGTCTGGGATCAAAAGACGTTATTTTTTTGTTCGGTACACCCAAATGAACGAAAAGAAAAATAAAAGAAAAGCGCATGTTGAGATAAAGGATACCAAATAAAAAAAAAAGAAAATTACATCTCAATTAATGATATGGGAGAATCGATTCTCAATTAACATCAGAAACTGGGCTCATCAAATGTAAATATTTTACGTGGATAACTTTATTTACGAAGATAAGATAAACGTATCGAAAAAGAAAATACCCGTTAAGATTGATAACCCTTTTTTGTTTGGAAATAAAGAGGTCATTTTAAAGATAAAGAAAAACAGATAATGAAAGACCAACGAATTTTAGAATCTGTGAGTTTTTCACCATAAAAAACCAAATTCGGAAATTACTAATTAAAAGAAATACAATTACATCAACTATTTAGAACCATTTAATCATACGAAATGAATGAAATGTTAATGTTGTTTTGATCTTAATTCTGTATTCATCTAAGATTCATCCAATTTATATTCCGTTTTATTTAAATTCCACGAAGGGGTAACGGTTAAATTCAACAACAAAACTGCCAAAAAGTTGATAAGCAGAAGTACATAAATAGAAAAATACTTATGCTAAATGGAATGTTATTCATATTTCTTTTTTCCTACCCCATTCAATGTATTTCATTTCAGTGATACGTTTGATTGAAGACAACAAGAAAATCCATTTAAATAAACAAAAGATGTAGTGAAGAACACAAAAGTAGAAGAAAAGAATCTATAAGCATCACGAATTGCATAATAATAACGGCTAAAGATGTTCCAACTCTTTTAAAGTTTATAGTGGGAGAGATAGCTCTGGTGATGTACACGAAAAACAATCTTTTTTTTTATTTTCTTTATTTTACTTGGAAAATCCACCAACTATATAACCAATCAACAAAAACCCACCCATCAAACATATAACTGAAGCCAACGAAACATTAAATGCAAGTGAAGTAACTTTGATTTGGCGTTTGAAAGGATATTACCATCCGGTAAAATAAAAACCAAAATAGAGTTGCAATAGCTAAAGAAAACTTCAAGATACTGAAATACCAAGAATAAAAAAAAAATAAAATAAGTAAAACAAGAAACATAACAACAACAGAGAATTTCCAGAAAACAATAGACAGATTCCGGTGAAAAAAAAACGAAGGAAAATGCAGTTCATACAATCTTTTCCATTATCAAGCAATGCACAGCATCAAAAGTAACCACACTTCAATTCACGTCTTCTATTCTTCTCTTATAAGAAACAGCGATGTGCTTTGAATAACAAAATGAATATTTTTTTTATTCTTATTATTATTATGATATGAACTAAGAATGAAAAGAAAAACGCTTTCACATTTCATAATCAGAAACAAGAAAAAAATAAGTAAAGAACATAATAATTTTTCTTGCTGCGGTTATTTGTTAAATTCAATGAACAGAGAAATTAAAGTTCATTCTAACTCGTCATATGAATTAATGATCTCTGGCGAAAGTAATCTATTAACAATAAAATTCAATATTCACAATTGTTATTTGAATTATTCAGAAATTGTTTTATCATTTTTATTGTTCCATTGAATTGTTCGAAAAATTATTAAATTTTAATTCTCTTCAAAATTCAATTTTTACACATAAAAACAAACGAATTTTTCCAGTATGTTTGAATTCAAATAAAAAAAAATGGTATGCTACCTATAAAACAAAAGAGTATTTGGCATATATTCGGAACTACAATTGCATATTTCATGCATATGCAAAAGTGCTAATTGTCATCAGAGTGCAAACAGTAGCAGACTCAACCAAATAAAATAAAATTGGAGAAAATAATTTATGATCATGGGAAATCATGAACGATACTATGATTACATATTAAATTAGCCCAACCATGTATACAAAATCATATGACATTACATAAAACAAAACATTTTTGAATACTTTTTATTTCACTCTTGCTACGGTTGCCCATTTAAAATCTCGTTTTTTCTGTGTAAATGAATTTTACGGAAAAATGAGACAATGTGATATTCAATGTTTACAATTTAGTCACATTGTTTCTACTCAGCTCACTTCATGTCTTTAATAAGAACTTATAGAATGCATGGCAAAAAAAAAACAACGCTCACACATAAAATGCATTCAACATTGAATAAAGAAAAGTGTTCACATAATAGAATCAAAAATTTTGAAATCATAAGAGAGAATAAAATGGAAAATTTTAAAGCAAAAGCTTTATGAGTTCTCACAGTTCCATAACTTCAATCTATGGGTAACTTTTCACCGCTTTACAAACATGTAGAACTATTTTCAGTTTCTTTTCAATTTTTTTATATTTCGTTGCCATTGAAAAGGAGTGAAAAGCTCCATACTATTCACACAAATTATCCTCATATTCGTTGACTATTTCACAGTTCTTGTATCTTACTGGTCTGGTGAACTGCACAAATATTTTATTTGCATATTTTTCTCATCCACATTTTTATATGTTGCACTTGATCTCAATACAATTTTTTTCATTTAGTATCGGATTTTATATGAATATCAACATACGCGGATGAATCAAATAATGAAAAAGAACTACCATCATCGCACAATAAAATTGGTAAACTCAATGGTCTAATTCAATAACAAATGATTTTCCAAACCAAAAAATAAAAAGAAGAAAATTTTTTTAACTTTTCTGAATTGTGAAAGTATTAACCGAGACGACGTGAATTTTCTTTTTTCATTCGAACATTTCCGAAAAGATTTATAACAACGGTAGAGCTTTTATTTGTTTCAAAAAAAAAAAAACGATAAAGTTATTATTCTCTTTATTTTTCGCACAGCAAAAGAAAAACACCGAAAAAAATAGGAAAATATTTGGAAAATTTTCTTCTTTTTGTTGCCCTTCTGTTAAATCACTAACTAAGAGATGCACACCCACTCAAATAAAGACGTAATGGGAAATAAAAATGACTGCAAAGCGGTAATATAATTTTTTGACAATCACTGGGTTGAAATTCTCTTTACAATGTTCAGTTATTCTGTTTTTTTTTTTTTTTTCATTTGCCAGTCCAGTCACTTGGGTCTGTTCAACCTAACTTTTCCATTTGGGTAAAATGCAACCAAATATAAAATGAAAAATCCATAAAGAGAATAACAATTTTCTATCACAAGTTATAATAGAAATTCCCAAGTTATTGAGAAATTATTAGTGAGTAGTTGTTGAAAAAACGAACTGGCTACAGTTATATGCAAACAGAAAAGTAGAAATAATTTTTATGCGGTCATTATTAGATTGATAGTTTTATGAAGATATTAAACAATCATAAGTTACCTATGCCAATGGCTTCAAATCATAACTAATTTTCTTTTCCACTTCATAATAATGGAAAATTATCATTGGTAAAATATGATTTCAAATGACAATGTAATCAAACCATACACGAATAAAAATGAACCAAACTTAAGTATTAAAATATTACTCCCGTCGATTCTTCGACTTTTCAATTCAAATTCACTGTAAACTTTCATTGATGCATACTGGAAAGGTTTCGTTCAATTTTCATTCATACCCACACTATACACGTTATACAAAATCCAAAAGAATATTATCATAGAACATATTTTGTCATTTCAGCTAAAAAACTTTTACAGCCATAAAATACAGTTTTATCTTTTCCACTATAGTTTTCTCCTTTACCATTTTCTTACACATTGACAAAAAAAATGAAAGAAAATAGATAACTTCAACGAAAAGAAAACTTTTATTCTTATTTTTTTTCCCATTTCTTCAATAAACGCAATCATAAAAAATTCATATTAAAAGGATGGGTGCATTCATAACGATAATATAAAATTCACTAATAGCAATTTGTAAATAAAATGGAATCATTTTTAAATGAAATTTCATTCTATTATTTTTTCCTTCCATTCCCTTTGCCTTCATATTCAAAAAATTATTCACAAAGTTTCAAATTAATTATTTGGAAAATAAAAACACTTAGTATTCACATTATTGAGAATATAAATGATATTAAAATTAAAGAAATATTTCTTTTATTAATGTCATTAATTATATTGCTAAAATGATTCATTGCTTAACCTCATTTTATATTGAATCATTCAACAATTTACGTTAGGCTTAAGGAACCCAAAGAGAGAAAGAAATAAAACTTTTACATTGCATTGGTGATAAGATACGCGAATCTTTCAACCTCAGATTATTTTAACTTCCATTATAAATACTTTTGTTTACCAATTAACTTGACATTTAAATGCAATCTAAATCTTCGTGAACCAATCATTTGAATGATATAAAACTTTTTCTTAATTGTCATTCTCATACTTTCCAATGTATTGTTAAATCGTCAATCTAAAGAATTTTCACTAAATCTCAACAAGATATCGAATATAATCCATTACTCCATAATATAATTACTCAAAACTATCCAACATTAATCGACGTGATTACCAACGATCCAATTTCGAACAAATAATAGAACAGACAAGAAGAAAACTTAATCCGTCATCGGATAGTATAATATGAACTGATTTTAAGGATTATTTTTACTGTTAAGTTTCTTGTAATTCAATAAATTTATGTTCATGACACTTTGACGATACACTTTTTGTTTGGATGCACTTTATTCAAGTCTTAACGAATGAATGGTAAAATAAAACCAAA
The DNA here is from genome assembly GCA_001014335.1 of Coboldia fuscipes. NCBI lineage: Eukaryota > Metazoa > Arthropoda > Insecta > Diptera > Scatopsidae > Coboldia > Coboldia fuscipes. The sequence goes on from JXOR01000215.1 coordinate 64,262, forward strand.
ACCACATAAATTTTATGTATAAAAACAATTGTACTCACTCTCATAATAACCATCTGGACACACTTGTAAGCATACAGCCAAATCAATAACATGACGATGTGCTGGAGCACAAGTTAAACAACTATCCTGTCCAGCACCAGCACATGTTTCACAAGACTCATGGCATGGCCAACATACACCGCCTTGATTTGGAAAACTTCTTGGTGGACAACGGCTCACACAAGTACTAGAAATTACACAAATCCAATTAATCAAAAACCATTCAAATAGAAAGAAAAAACTAGAACAATTGAATATGCTTACTTATCTAATCGATAGTGTTTACATGCAACACATTGTGTTGGACCACGTCCATAGCACCCTTGTTGATCACATTCCGGATCACAATTGTATAGAACAATTTTATTATTTGAATCAGCCATTACATTGTGACGCTGTGGTGTTGGTATATTATGGCCATCCATTGATTGTACTACTTGATCCTTGCTGCTACCAGCGCCCGAAAATAAATTCGGATAATTCACAAAACCAGAATATAAATCAGAATTATAAAATGAACCCGGTGATTGACTTAATACCGAATCCGTTGGAAATACAAATGGATTTGTACTTGCAAATCGTGCACCACTACCATTCAATTGTGTATCACTACGTAATCGGATTGGATTTGATTGTGTACCATAGAATATTAGTTGCCATTTATTCAATATACCCGGTTGATTGACACGCCGACGTCCACCATTAATGATTTGTAAGGTCCAACGGCCCTCAGCCTTTTCACCCCAGAAGTGTACACTTAAGAATGGCCAATCATCAAAATTTGATTTAACTACATCCCGTGGACGTTCAAATAATAATGTGCTTGTTGTACCCATTGGTGATGTCAGCAAAATACGTAAATTACCACGCGGGAAAAATCTTAATGTTATTTTGCATTGGACATGTTCCAAATATTTAACTTCATTAATAGTACCGGCACACCCATTTACATCCATATGTGATGTCAACGAATAACCAACAGATCCATCAATGGTACGATCCTCATTTATTTCACGTGATTTACAAATATGTTGAGGCGGTACTGTTATCCAATTTTCAGCTAAACTAACCATGGCTCCAGCATCCATTAATCCATAACCAAACTTATGGCTCACTTTACGTTTAACACCATTTAATATCCAACCAGCTTCGCGATCAAGCGGCTCTGGTCGAGATGTATAAACAACTAAGTATTGCATATCACGCCATGTTAATCCTGGATTTGCTTCCAATGCTAAGGCACATATACCAGCAGCTAATGGTGCTGATGCTGATGTACCGGTATGTTCAACCGTACAAATTCGATCCGGCCGTAAATGACCGTCCATATCAACGGTGGCAACACTCTTATCATGGCCCGGTGTTCCTGAACTGTATGTAGTTGCTAGTGTTGATGAACACTCTTCTAAATACCATGGCTTAAATCTAAAACAAAACAAAAATAGAAATTCATATTACAAATAATAAAATCAAGTGCATGGAACATAAGTTACGTGCTCCCCTTAATAAAATTTATTATTTTTGCACGACGATAAAATAAAATGAACAGAAAAACCATTTCTATTAGATTAATTACTATCAGTTGGTTAATAAAGACCGATTCTTGAAAACACAAAAAAAAGTAAATATTAAAATGAATAATCACCAGAGAGGAATACAATTTATCAAATGTATAATCCCCTACACGACAATTAGTAAGATATTTTTATTAAATAGTTTACTTTTACCTTGATTAAAGTCTTAATCACGAAACCAGCAAAGATAATTTCTAATTCTCTGCGCTCAGTTTAGTATTCATTTGTTAATCAACGAATGGACAATCAGAAAATTATGACATTTTCATTTAAATGCAAACGGAATGGTAACCAACGAAAGTAAACAAAAAAAAGATAGAAATAGCAGCAATGGTACCACAAATGACAAATTATGTTTTCTCGAAAGAATCATAATTTTTCTGTCGCAACATTGGCAATTGTGTCACGCTTTTTTTGTTTTCTTGCTAGTTGGTTGTTGTTTTTTTTGTTGTTTCTACTTTTATTTTATCATCTGTTCCTTTTGATTTTCTATGGTTTTTATTAGAGGGGGGGAATAATATGATTTAACTTACCCGCCTTGTGTTGCACTTGATATGGATAATGTAAAAATTGAGTTTGTGTAACCGTCACAGTTACACGAGTCAGTATAACGACCACCATTGCCTGAGGCCCACACAAATATTGAACCTTTGCCATGACGGCCACTGGTAACACCATAAATGAAGGCACGACGCGCCAATGGTCCAGGACCATCAACCGTTGAACCATCATCTTCCGGACCCCATGAGGCACTGTAGATGTCGATGTGGTTTGGATTTAAACCCAATGCTCTTGCTTCAACCGCATCATTAACACTACCATCCAACATTCGTACACCTAAAATGAATACAAACAGAATATAATAAAATACGATAGACAACATTTGAACGGAACCAAAGAGAAAAAACAAAAAAAAAAAATAAAATAAAATGATTAAATGAAGACAATTAGATTAATTTCATCTTTTGTGCACACGGGAATATTATTCAAACGAATTTTTGGTCTTAATGGTTTTGGTAGATTTTCACATTTTTACGAAATTTATGAATCCCAATAGTATGAAGCTGAAACTGAATATTTTTCAATCATATTGGTATGGTATGTTGTACAACGTTCATTTGTTCTTAAACAGCAGTTTCAGCGAATTCCAGAAGCCCATCGGAATAGAAAATTTCACAAACGCTTATAAGTGAGAGATAAAGTTATGAGCGCCAACATCACTGACAACATTATGTATACTCCGATAACTAAAAAGGACATACACCCAGTAAAACGGAAAAGAATGGCATGGAATTTATTAATCGACCGAAAATCCAGAAAAAAAAAAACCGAAGAAAACTAAAACCAACGACGACGAATGATAAATTCATAATGAAATTCATTGTATTTTGTCGCGGTTGCTTATCCACAATTTTCCTATGAGAACCACAGACACATTCACATTTTATGTTGTCTATTTCCTTTCTGTACTGATAGGGATGGAAAAACTTATAATGAACGTGTGTATGTGGTTTGTGATTCTTTCGCCTGTGTGAATATGCGACAAGTGAAATACAGAACATTGACATTCCATTGCACATTATTCAATCTATGGTGAAATATTTTTCACACTCATATAAGAATGAAACAGATTTACCGTATAATAATTCTCTTATAGATTTTGATGGAATGAGCAACAGAAGCGACATCAACGGTAAAACAAAACAGAGCAGAAAAAAACAAGACACGAGATGAACAGAAGATTTTCACTTTATTAACTCCATCGATGAGGCACTGGAAAACTGAAACTTTTTCATGCCATTACACTCCACGAAAAGTGTACAACTTCAGAAAAATCGTAAGAAAAAAGTTGGTTTTCCTCAACAAATTGCCTCATACGTGTTTTGTCCCACCCCACCCAGTCTATACTGGTGATACTCTGTATAAATGAAAATCATGTGAAAAAATTACAATTTCATGTCTGTATTCTATCGTAAAAAGAAAACATTTCAAATTTCAGTGCACGTAATCGTTTACAGATCTCCTTTCTTTTCAACATACACACCCACATGCACCTAAAGAAAAACAATAAGGATTTTGATGCGAATGTCCAAAAACCATAATTTTGCAAACTTCTTTCATTCTGGGGGGTATCTCAATTGAGAAATGATGAAATAATGTTTTTATCTAAAACCCATCACTAATCAAAACATATCAATGGTAACAGTAACATTCAATAATGGTTATGTGGTATCTCCCGCCATACAAAATGGGATTTTCGAATCGAAAAACGGTTAACTGAATTACGATGTGATTAATGCTCATTACACAGTAGAGTTGTAGTAAAACTTTATAGGACTCCCGCCACTATAAAATTCTATTTAATCGATGTGAATCTATTAATTAAAAATCAATGTGAAAAATGGTTAGATATCCCCTCTGGTACATTATTAAACACTCTAGTGAAATAAATTAATGGGAATACAGTTCATTTGATGTCAGGAAAATATGAATTAACCTTTTTCATTGCATACAGTGAGAGTGTATCAATCAAACCCCTTCGATTTTAATGTTTATAACCTTGACAAATAGATAAATTCGAAATACAGTAGACGATTGCATAAATTAATAGATTCAGTGATGTTTAATTCTCTAAAGCCATAACACTTCACTGTCTATGTATCAATCATTATCTTATCTGTACGATGTTGATTTACTCAGATAATTTCATGGATGGGATTCTATTATTTATGGCATGCGATAATATTAATTGGATCGTAGTCCGTTTGTCTTATCATCTCAAATTCGAAATCTCTTCAATAACAATAATTGTTTCCTTGTTCTCTTCGATTAAAATTGTACCACAGGCATTAGGGATGAGATCTAATACATAAAAACGTTTGATGAACTGCCATAAATTGAACTCTCCCAATGACAATAAAACCGGAAAACAACACGATGTCACTTATCTTTTGGCTTATTGTTTAAATTCATATGGAACAATGACACCCAAAGATAATTAGTATATTTCTGATATCACATAAACAAGATGATTTGAACATTCTATTTTATTATGCTAATCACATTTTGTGCGAAAATCTTTCATCTATTGTTCTCCAGAGAAAACGCATCCATACGAGATTATTCAAATTTTCCAGCAAAACACACACACACACATAGGATAGCTTAGATATTAAGTTAGTTAATTCACATTTATTGAAAATAAATAGAAGATCTGCCTCACAATTCTGTTATCATTCAGTTCATTCTGATTCTTACTATCCCCACTATCATATTGGTTCAGCCATTATGAGATTTATGTCATTACTGATTCCCATAAACAGTGTAATTGATGATTCTCCAGTTTAGTTTTTTTTTTTCACTCTGTCATTCACATCCATCGCATTTGGACCATATCATTATGAAAACGTTTCATATTTATGCACATCCTTCTTTATTGACAATTTAACACAATTTTCTTCATTGCTGACGTTAAACAGATGGATGATTCTGACTTGTACTTTCTACGTTCTATACTGTCTGAAGACTAAATGGATCCATACATCATGAATATAAAAACAAGAAGAAAGGAAGAGATAATTCCACTGGGACATTAATATGTATTCATATCATTTTCCATATTCAATTCTCCCGATGGGTTCTTCTAGTTTTATTCTTTTTTTTTTCTGTTCTTTGTGTTCATCGCGTAAATTAAGCTCATTTGTTACATCTGCGATTAAAATTCTCAACGGGATGGTTCATCACATAATTCCCTAGAAACATATTTGCTGGAACAAAATATCTTCGCAATCATATCGTTTATAATCATCATAAAATGGAAATTACTTTATCCATACACACAATGATGGAAATATTTGCAGCATCCCATTTAGTTTTATTTTTTTTTTTTATTCAAAATGCATAAGACAAAATCATTAATGATATTTTGCATCTTCATAAGAACAAAAAGTCTGTTAAGTCAATGTGCATTTTATAGCTCAATCTCTTTCCCTCTGACTATTTCAATAAATTTTAATCGAAATTTGCTATTGAAATAACAAGAAACTACGTACAAATGAAAATTATTAATTCACCAGTATTGAATTGATATCACTCTATTCATAATTCAGTACAAAATATTATTATTATTATTGTAGTATTATTGAAATCTATTCCAATGTTTAACTTAGAATGATAATAATACGTTGCACTCTTCTGTGTGTCTCTATAAGTCGTTTCTTGTTTCCTTTTTATTTTGCCTACCACAATACAATTGTTGTTATGCCTTGAAATTTGAAACGATAACGACGTTTCTACCTACTAACCGCCAACTCTCTTTTGATAACAAAAATTAACAGAATCGATTTTATCATGATGGGTAAATGTTTATGTACGTATACACATATCAATGTTTATGTTTTTAACGGAATTTCAAATTGGAATGGAAACTTTCAATTAAAATATGATAACATTTTCCACAACAGCCACTATTTTATGTTGAAAACATTTGCCTTGATATTGATACCAAAACCTCGGGTATCGTATTTCTCTATTATTTCTATTTTCATTCAATCGTATTTTTTTTTTGTTGTTTTTATTTTGCCAATTCATTTCTCTCTAAACCATTAATGTTTGGTTATTTTCATATCGAAACAGAGGTTTTTATTGTCAATGCAATTGCGCTCTCTTTTTTGGCATTATTAGTCTCCCACATAAGAGGTATCCACATATAACTGAATACTCCACATAAATCCGTTTGGCCTTTTATTGCATTTCCATAATTTATGGTTTTATATATTTGACTCGCCACATGCTCCATTTTAATGTAATAACTCTTTTGAATGTTACCAAATAGTCATCGATGACCAAGCCACCACCACAATCCATATCCATTCAGGGTAACAGTCGCCGTTACCAAACTGGGCCAATACACAGAGACACACACCATGTGAGTGTTGAACACATCATTGAAAAAGCAATTATCCTTGTTGATGATTTAAATTGTATATTTACGATACATGGATAGTAAATCCACACATACACACAATCTCCCATCAATTCCACCCCAAATCTTTTATGTGGTGCATCATCATTTATGATTCAATGAGATATAAAATCATCGTTTTCTGATCTCTAACACTTTGATTCCATAACAGACTAACAAAAAAAAAGAAAGTACAACTGAAATCACTACAAAATTTTATTTTCATTGTTCCCATCATATTCCCATTTATTATTTTCCTCAATTTTATCTATTGTTCTGTTTTCTTTTAAGTGTTTCAATGGTATGGCTAAAAGGAATATGATTTCTTACTTTTAGTTTTTATACGAACAATCTATTTTCCAATTAAAAACAATAAATCCCATGAAATTGCCAGAAAATTGTATCCATAATAAATCTCAATTAACCAAAAATTGTGTGTGTTGTTCTCAATTTATCATTTTGTGTATTCAAAATGCGTTCATACTAAATAAATCCATTGACGCCAATGGGGTCGTCGTCGTCCATTGTCGGTCTGATATAATATTGTAACCCATCCCCCCAAACTCAAAATGTATTTAACAGAAAACTACGAATATAAGAAATTTTCTCGTTGCCAATATTAATCCTGTAACGAGTTGTTTAGTTTTTTTTTTATGTTGGGTTGTATAGTACCGGAAACCGGTTATGTAACAACACCAATTTTCAGCTACATAACGAACCATAACAAATTTGGATTATCTATAACACAACAAGTAATCGGAGGCAAAAGCCAAGCTCAAAATCTATTTTCCTTTTATATTATAAAACACAAAAAAAAATTACAGTGAAAGCTAGAACTTTTCATCTTGTTATTGGGCGTACAATTATTAGAAGGAGAGGATCCTCTGAACATGGACGACACAACAAAAAAATTTTATAATAAACTATCAAATCATGGTCGGTTCTCTATGCTTTCCCTTACATTGAATTTCATCTGATATTTTACGTGTAATAGGGTACGCACATTTTTATCAACTCTCCCAAAACAAATAATCCATCCAACTGGGAATTAATTTGTTCGGTTACGTCAAACTTTTCATCTCTAATCCACATTCCAGTATATTTGTTCTTTCTCACTTGCTCTATTTTCCTTTAAATGATTTTTCATCTAAATACAGCACAGGAATTGGTTGTGCTAGAATTTCTTCAATATATTCAGTCATACACTTGGTCCCCCGTGTGCATTCCATCCAACAAATATCCACAATTTTCAACTCATTTCTGTATTAGACGTTTACATAGAAAACACACCAAATGAATGTTTTGTCATTCATATTGTAAATATCGTCTGTTTCAGTCACATTTACTTATTCCTTCTGTGCTTCATTTCTCCTGTTTTTTTTGTTGATTCTAATGTTTGTCGGTTTGATTATTTTTCATTTTTGGTAAGTAACCATCGGCATAATATTTAATACTATTTTCACCAGATTTAGTACTTCCATCACATAATTTACAGTTAAAAAAGCATACACATACACACACAAACAGAATAACAACCTCATAAGATTCATACACCCCCTTATTATTTATGGCATTATTTTTCACTGGTCAGCACTTAATCTTTGTTAGACTGTTGGTGGTGGTGAGACTATCACATTCAGCAGCCAATTGCTAAAATCATATAATTTCTCTTAATGCACATCAATTATTCTCGTTGCTTTTAATCATTTTGTGATTTTTTTATTATTTTATTTTCATTACGTACTGCTGAATTATTACTCACATTTCCCAATAGACAAAGTTTGATGAAAATCATATTCGAAGAAATAACAGGAAATCCAAATAATCATTCATATGATATAACTTATTCATTTTAATTTAATGTTACACTTCATAATTCAATAAAACAGGAAGAATATCATCGAAAGAATTATTAAAGGAAAACACATTGTTGTTGTTTCGTGAAATCTCAAACTCTATAGCACCACTAGCAACAGTTTTTCAATTAACTGAGTCTCTTGAAAAGCTTAATTAAATCAATAGTGACGGTATCGATAACTGAAGATTGATGAAAAACTCTCAATTATTGAACGCATAATTTCATGAAATATGCCAAATACAATTGTTTCTTCTGACATAGTTGAGGAAAAACCTTTCATGTTATCCCATACCAAATATTCGTTTCATTGTTCATATCAATAATGATAATTAAAACTCTAGCGTGATACAATTGATATTGATAATTTAAATTCCGTGACAAAATATATAAGTTCATGTTTATTTGAATTGATAGAATCAAAGGAAGGAAATTCAACAGTTTTAAAAATCCACCTCTACCGTTGATTTGAATATTTATGAGAGACCAGAATAATATTCCCCGTTAAACGTTAACAGAAATATCAATACATAAGAATAATAGAAATAATTAGAATACTCACCACCAATGCTAGCATTATATGCAACACCAACACCACAATAATTGTTGAATGCGACTGCAGCTACTTCACCAGCGCATCTGGTCCCATGTTTATTATCGCCATTATCTTGTGGCATTGGATCTGGATCATTTCCATTTATATCATACGATGCAGTTGGGTCCTGTACAAGAAAAATAGTCAACAATAATGGTTAGTTTTCTCAACAACATGAAGACATAAAATATTCTAAAAACAACATACACACACTTTAGATAACTTAATAAGATCAATACCAATAAATTACAAACAAATCGATTACTTCAAAACGATCGTTTACCAAAATTAATTGAACGGCTCAATTTCCATTGAAAATTTTTATCTCATAACGGAAAACTCAAAAAACTGAAATGACAACGATACTTAATAGACACAATTTCATGATTCAATGTTCAAAATAAAGGGAGAGACAGACACACTACCAAGTCCAACACTTAATCTTTATGTGCCAAATTTCTATATGGAATAATGCCAATGGCAGATTGAAGCAATTTTTGATACTTTTTACATTGATTGATTGAATTTCGATTTACAGTGGCAAAAAAAAAAATGTTCCTTCTCTATTGGAATTCATTGGCACTTTTCTTATTTTTTATTTTCACCGTTTTGTTTTACGTCTTTTTTCTCACCACATAAATGCAAACACCAACAAAAAGTAATATAAACGGGAAATACGAAAAAAGTAGGATGGCATAAAAAAATAAAATGCCTTTTTAATATTCCAGTCAAATGGAAATTGAACGATTTGTTTCAATTTAATATCATCAAGTCTTTCACAATAAGCAAATGGAACAGTAGAATACACACATATACCGACATAATGAAGAATTCATTTCCACTAAAATGAATGACCAGCTTTTCCCAATCTAGAGCATACATATATTCGCCTCCCACCCTCTTGACAAAAAAAAAATGAAGAAAAACTGACAATCTCACAGTGAAAAGCTAGGAAAATCATCATCCCCATCCTCCCTTCTAAACATTTATTTCTCCTCTTCTCACTATCACAAAATGAAATACCAAAAGTGAAATGGAATAATGATGAATATGAACGGATAACCTTTTTCGGTAGATTATCGTTTTCAGATTGATTTAAATCAATTCGTAATTTATATGATTCATCACTGATTTAACATTTCAATGGTATCTATTGGTGTCTATCGTGCTTTTCTTCGATTTTATTTATTTTTTTTTTCTTTTTATTACATTTCATATTACAATCGAAATGATGAAGACAGATGAATCAATCTATGGAACACCAGTGTGTAAAACCCACTCATTCGATGATCTTGCCATCAATATTCAAATATTCATTTAAGGATTTGTATATAAAACCATAGATTTCCCTTATGAAGTGATGAAGGCTTTCGGGGGGTGGTTGTATGGTAAACTCTACCATCCGTTTTAAAAGGGCGGCAGCCAAACAAAAAAAACGTTCTGTCTAATTTAGTCTAAATTCTTCTACTTTTTTTCCCGTTCTTTGCATCCATGCATGTTCGCCTCCATTTTTTCCTGGAACAGTTCACCCTTAAAATTCTATTCAATTTTCATATGATTCACCAACTGGAAATCCCAAGAAAAGATGTTTTATAATCATCAATGTTATTTCACTCTTCAATTTTCATCGATCACAACTGTATATCTCCCTCATATAAAGATTATGCTATTCAAATACCGTCTATTTTCCTTCATTTTTTTTCTGTTTTTGCACTTCTAATGGGATGTTACACTCTTTGAATTTCCATATTCGATTTTTAATGGTTGGTTACCAATGCCAATGCACTGAAATTATTCTGTTAGTTTGTAATGTTCTACTATGTCACCAATTGATCTAACGATTTCTTATAGTTTAACGCTATTGGGAAATCACACATATAAGTGGAAAACATATAAAATTCACTTCATCCTTAAAAAACGTTAGTGTGATGTAACGTTAAGTTTTACGGGATATCCAAAGACAAATTCAATTATCATCCAAATGTGATTCAATGATTTCATTCTCTCTCTCTCTCGTTCTCAACATCTTATTCCCACACAATAGTTAGTGCAAGATAACAGAACCAAAAAACAATAATAATAAAAAAGATGTAAGCTACTGATTCTCTGTTCATATCAAACAATCAAATCATCTTTCCATACAGAGGATATTTCCTTCCGCAATAGAATATTATTCGGTTGGATGGGATATATACCGGTTTGATTAATGCCTTATACAATCGAGGTTACCATCATAATCATTCTAGAGTGTTTGACGTACTGTATGTGCTTTCCACTAATTTGCAATGCAACCAAATGCCAAATTGAAACTGTTTTTCTGATATCATTGAACTGAATGGTTTTATATTTCATCATACCATTAGCTTTCACTGATTGCAATGAGTCCTATGTAATTTAATTTAGCATTGCATATTGTTATACTATTTCTCTCTACCATATACATATTTCTATACTTTTTGTGGTACTGTGTTCTATTAATATCATTGATACCACATACAATACCTTTATCTGCATACGTGCATACATTTTGATTTTCAACATTCGATCGAATATTATTGAATTTATCAGGCAAGAAAAAAAAAATGAATTTATGTTTGCATCAATTTTGGAACAAATAGTATCACATTAAATGGATGAGAATTAAAATATTTTGTTAACAATAAAATTCGATTTCATTGATTCAATTGTTGTTATGAAACCTTTAATCATTTAATATCAAATGAAAGATGTTTTCACATACAATTACAATTAATTTATTTTTACTTTTTTTTTTTTGTAAATTACGATATTACATTAACCCAATCAATGGAATTCTTTAATCCCTGAATACAATTGGGTTCACGTTAATCAATAGAAAAAAAAAATAAAATAATTAACAAATTTTATGTCAAATTGAGATTAAGTGAATTAAAATTTACTGAATGCAAATGATGATATTATTAATAACTCTCTATAGCCATCAATAGTCATTATATTCATCCATTTAATATGCTCATTGTTTGTAAATTGAATGTGGATGGGTTGCATCAATTGAAATATTAAAAATCATCTCAATTATTTTAACCTCCACTTTGCATATTATATGAATATTAAAAGGAATAAAAATAATACAATTTTAATGATATAAAAACGCGTTTGCATAAAATCATAATAAATCAATGAGATTTTTTGCTCTCATTTATAGAAAATAATTTATAAAAGTTCAATTATCGTCGTTATAATTTAAATAATTATTTTCATAGAAATAATTTATATGAAACATCTTATATGAATACGATATCGAAGTGCAACTCATCCATTTAAAACTCATAATAAAACATGAAAACAATAATCCAATACAAGGATCATCCTGAAATAATTAGCCAAACGGATTTATAAGAAATCGAAAACGTACAAGATAAAAAAAAAATGATATCAGGGTCAGTTCACTATGATAAAATTTCCTTTTCATTTCCTATACATAACCGATTGGATTTCAATAATATAAATCAAACTCATTGATAATGATATATTCTGAAAACGTTATTATGGAATCTTCTTAAAATACCATCCATAACATTAAGATACGGTACAAAAAAAAGAACCGAACGAAATCGTTTCATTCTAAATAAGGAGTTTTCCTCTCTCCAGGGCAAAAAACCATTACGATCAAAGTAACAAAAAAAATAAGAATTACCCATCATATGAGTATTCGGAAAAACTCTTAAAAAAAAAGTAACATAAAAACCATAAGATTGAAATAGCGAAAAAAAAACTTACATAGTTTTGAACTAAATCCGGATGATTTGTTTGAATGCCGTCATCAAGAATAGATACAACAACCCCTTTTCCTGTATATCCTTTTTGCCATGCTGGGGCGACGTTCATATCAAGACCATCCTTGGCGCCACCATTCTAAAGAAACCAAGAAGAAACAGAATGATACAAAAAAATTATATAGAAAATAATACAACATTAATGTAATATGCTTTCAACATGCTTATCACTATTTTTAGCTGTTTTCTTGCGTATTGTGTATAAATACTATCAGCTGGTATTTCTTTTATTTTTATTTTTTTTTTATTTTTTTGCTTTGCATTGAGCTTTCTATTTAGCTCAATAAGCTAAAATAGAATGGAAAAAAAAATTATGATATTATGTATGAACCATAGTAGGAGACTAGTGAAAAGCATGTAGATGAGATGAAGAGTAAAACTTATGTGAATAGATTGGAAGATGATGAGAGATCGAAAAAAAAGAGAAATATGAAGAATAAAAAGCAATTCACACACAACAGATTCCAGAAATCCTTCATTTCCCATCGAATTCAGCCATCATCTGTTCCAAATTTCACAAATTTTATTCTTATTCACAATAGAATGAATCATTTCCAAGACCCGTCATTGTAATTTCTTATTCTTCTGTTGTTATTATCAGTTAAGATGATTTTTAGATCAAATAAAATAAACAAAAACATACACACAAACAGAGAAAATATGAAAAATGATTTTCCACATTTATGACTTTTTCTATTTACTAGACATAACAATGTACCCACATCTTTCATCCTTACAACTACAATAAAGATGAGAACAGCAAGGAAACGATCAAATAAATGAAGAACAAAAAAAAAACTACGTTGAAACTTCTGCTTCTCGTTCAGAGTTATTTCTTGACTGCATTTTCAAATTATTACGTTGAAAATCAAATTGGTAAAAGCACGAAGACGAAAAAAAAAAAATAAGAAATTTGATATTTTCAAATTGATAAGAAATGAAACGCAAATTGAATATTATTTTCTCGTCTGTTTTATATTGAAAATGACATGGATAAAGAAACTATTTTCATCTATTGGTGGATTTTCACAATTCATCAATCGACCGTAAATTATTATTTTTCCCCATTTCAAATGAAAAACTATCAAATCCAATCACTGGAAATTATGAATATCATAGAAGAGAAACTTAAAATATTTAGTTTGTCTAATACGACCGCTAGGTTAAATCTGATTAGTGTTGGCATTGTTTGATATCCAACCGGTCACAATATACCATTTATGTTATCGTCTGGTTAAACTCTGATGGCAATTTGGAAAAGTGTACGATTCAATTTAACAATGGATTTAAGTCACCCAAAATATACGACAAATAGCTGCTGTTTGTTCGCATTAACTATTCGCAAGGAAAAACTCATTGAAATCAGTGACTTTTGACAACATAATCCATGGGAAACAACATTTTAAATTTTATCGAATTCAGTGGTACACAAAAAGCTTTCATTGTCATTAATTTCATAAGGAAAAATCGTTCAGAAAAAAGAATCATTGATATTTTATTTCTACCAAATAATTGACTTAAAATATCGTGAAGTCTAAAATAAAACTCCTACACACCTAATCGGTAACATTTTTATACATTAAGAAGATTTTTTGAATACGAAATAAATTAATAGGAGTTTTAGTCATTAACACTGAATAAACGGCTAAAGAAACCCACAAATTATTATATTATTTTGACTAAATCAGTATATCAAAAGACACATTAAATTTCTGTTTTTCTTTTCACTTTTGGAATTACAATCCCCCACACATACACTCACATAAATGAGTTCAATCTTGATAGACTCTTTATAGCAATCACAGCCGCTAGGATTTCTACTACCCCACAACAAACCCACCAATTAGGTCCTCTATGATATGTGACGTGTATATAAATGAAGGCAAAAATTACGATGGCATCAATGGTAGAAAAAAAAAAACGAAGAAATAATAAATAAATAAACTTTTATATTCATTGGCGTTCCTTTCTCTATTCGATGTACGTTATAAAAAGCGTAAATAAATTAGGCTTACAGGACGTCGTAGATGAACATAACACAAATAAAACCAAAGAAAAATATTCTTTTACCGCGTATGATCACGGATGATGATAAATATTTTCGATACACATGAGATGATGCAAAACGAGAAAAATAGGATTCTGATTTTACTCTGATTCTACACATGAATACCCCATCAGAATCTTATATTTGGTGCTTTCATCGAAAAGAAAAAAAAATAAAATAAAAAGGAAACACCAAATAGAACGAAACATTTTCCCATGAATTTTCTTCATCAGAACATTCAATCTAATGTGAATCCAATTCATCGTTTCGTTTTGATCGAATTTTCTAAAAAGAGAACCATTCTAAAGAACAAAAAATATGTGTAAACAGATGAGAGACAAGATAGTCAAACGGAAGCAAACATTGTAAACGGGCACAAGTAATAAACAACAACAAAAAGAGGAAAATATTAAGTAAAATTTTCATGTGTACATGCGCGATTTATAAAAATTATCTAATTTTTCATCAAGCATATCTCATCTCCATTCGTCCATAGCCAAAAAAAAAAAAGAAAAATGGTACGAGAGTTTCAAAACTTTTTTTTTATTTTTTTATTCACAATTGAGGCCGAAAACTTCGGCTTTTTCATACATTTAGGGTGAACGCTAATATGACGTTACTTCACTGAACTAACTAAGATTCCATACAAATTACAATAGCAGTGAGGCCAAAGTATAATTACTAATACAATTGCTAATGCAATTGGACAAAGAAATCCAACANCAAAACTTTTTTTTTATTTTTTTATTCACAATTGAGGCCGAA
>JXOR01001444.1:0-22748 GCA_001014335.1 Coboldia fuscipes
GCTGATTAGGAACACAGATACTCTATTAGAAGTTTGTTCGCAACTAAATTTCGATCGAGAGTTGAAACCAAAAGTGGAAGGAAATTATAAGCGGGTAGATAGAAGCATTCGAAATTTTGAAGAAAATAGGAAAATTGAATGTTACAACTGTGGCGATAGTGGACAGGATTGTAAACGGATCTTAAAAATGCCGATTACATTGATTTTGCTCTTTATTTATTTTTTCTCTATTCAAAACCAAAACAGAAACTGACTAAAAACTATGTCAAATCCTTGTATCAATTTTCTCATAGGGATCTATGATAGATTAAAATCCGACTACAATTAGTTGAAAAATTACAATTTTTCATTATCTTGGCATTGTCATTAAAATTGCCATTAATATTCATCATTTTAACTTGCTTGCATATATTTAGCGGTTTTATAAGAAATTTAAATTTTTTTTCAAAAGTTTCACAATTGTTGTTGCACTGAGTGATACGTGTCGGTATACCAAATTGTGTTAGTATTGGTAATTTCCATCCAAAAATTACAAGAATTTACAAGGAAATTACTAAAATTTCAAAAGTTTCATTTTTGTTGTTGTATTCCATATTGTATGTCGGAGTACCAATATGCATTAGCATTAGTGCATTTGATCAAGAATCAGAGGAGAAGAAGAAGAGTTTTTTAAACTTTTGAATTTTTAAAGAATTTCAAAAAGTTTCATTTTGTTAGTTGATAATAATCACCACAGGGGTCGCCACTTTATACCTAACGAGTAGATTTCTAGAATTTCTTCAGAAAATGAAAAGTTAATTTTTTAATAAAGATGATAAAGATATAGTTATTTACTGTTTAATTCATTTATATATTTATTACATATGTAAAAAAAATTGCAAAATGTACTTAACAAATATTACAAATTAATAATAAATCATTAAATGAAATGAAGAAAATTCCGATTTATAGATAAATTGCTTCTTAACGTTCATAGAACTACATAAAGAATATTGGTATTACTATCACATTGCCGACTGATTGACTCAGAAATATACAGTTAAATTATTTTCCGTTGAACCCAAGGTATCCACTGAACGCATTATTTCAGTCTAAAATTAAATTAATTGTGTAAGCTCACTTCAACATATCAATTAAACGAATACACCATCCTACCTTTCCATTGTCCAATCCATTATCATTATCCCAAGTCAGTTTCTTCCCACGTCCATTATTATTATTTGCCGACGTGGTCCAAGCTTGTCTGTCAACTGTGGATAGGGAGTCTCTTTCATTGTCATCATAGAATGTTGCACCACGAGCTGCACATCTCGAAATTATATCTAAAAATGATTATTAAATATCATTATACACCACCATAGAAATGAATGGGTCAATCGTAACACTTACTTCGAACGGTGGCTGCATAACTATCTGGTTCCCGCTCTCTACCATCTCTGTCCAAAATTGTTGAAGCTGCTACACTTATACTACTGCCGGAACCACCGTGGGCATGAATTGGATGACCTAATATGATATTATCATTCCTTATGCTATTTCCACTTTCCAATTTCTCTACAATATTCGCACCTGAAGCTGTACTGTTTGCTTGACTATGGATTCTATTTCGGCCCTTCGGTGACCGACTCTTATAAATATAGAACGATAATAATAAGATAACGATTAAGAATAGTCCAAGGACAACTGCAAATGCTGTCAATATCCCAGGTGCCCAACCGGATTGAGTTAATGCTGATATTTCATTCGTTGATATCGTGATAGGAACGGTGGCGCTCCGTTGTGGTGTACCTGAATCAGTTGCCGTTGCAATTAAATGCATTACTGAAACATTTGGTTTGCCACCCTTCAACCAAAGCATTCCGTTTGCATCAATTTCAAATAGATTGGAATAACCACCACGTAAATTAATAATCACTTTGTCATTTCGATCACCGTCAGCCGCTTCAAGTTTTCCAATCGCTACTGGTTGACCAGCTTTGCCTTCAGGTAATGAAAACTCATAATGAGTTTGCCGAAATCTCGGTTCCCAATCATTCACGTCGCCTACTTCTATTTCAACTGATGTGGTGGCATTATTCTTACCATCAGAAGCTACCACTTGGAAATTATGCGAAGTACTCTTTTCATAATCAAGAGGTCTTTGTAACACAATTTCACCTAAGGCACCAATAGCAAAGTAGTTTGATTGCTCCGCATCGCTAATAAAGTATCGTAAATTTCGACCTGGCGGGCTGATAGGAAGTGCCAAAATGCGACTTCCAATGCCCATATCTTCACGTACCCTTGCCCTAAACATTGGTTGAATAAAAGTGAAATTTTGTCCCGGTGCTAATTTCACATCCCTTCTGCTAATTGCTAGTGTAGACAAGGCATACCGATCCTGATTATCAACTTGTGTTGCTTTTATTACAAGAGTCACGATAATCGGCAAATCAATTGAGCCCAATACAGAAACCAGATTTATTGCGCCCGTTTTTGGGTTTATTGAAAAATGGCGGGATTCTGATGACGGCATTATGCTGTATTGAATTGGCGCGCCAATACCTTCATCCTAGAAATGAAAAGAAATAAATTTTTACAATTGTCTAATAGATTCAAATAAAATATATCAAATTATTTACTTGATCTACAGCTCTTATCGGTTCGGGTAATATTTTCAATTCACCAGGTTTTCCATCATCTGGTAACTCCGCAAAATAAGATTCTTGCAAAAATTTTGGATTCTGGTCGTCAGCATCAGTCACTTGGACTCGAAGACTGGTATCTGAAAATCTTGGCGGAGTTCCTTGATCTTGAGCTCTCAGTGTTACAGTAAAATTCTTCAACATTTCATAGTCAAGTGCTTTCCGTAAAACTAATGTACCCTCTAATGGACTCACGAAATTTACATAACTTGAATAAGGTCCGGGTAATACCTTAAACGTAAACAATTGAAATTAATTGGACATGCAAAACAAGCAACCAATTGGCATCAAACATACCTGATATTCTACAGTTGAAAACGGCCCCTGCTGATCATGGTCTACTGCTCTTGCACCTTGCAGTATTCTTGTTCCGGGTACAGTAACTTCAGACAATGTCAACAAGTAAGGTGATCCAATCCATTGGGGTGCATTATCATTTGCATCCGTAACACGTATATTAACCGGCACAACAAAACTCTGCAATTGAATACATAAATTGTTAAAGGTAAACACTAATATGAAAACAATCGAAATATAGACTAAATAAAAAACAGAGTCAATCCCATTTTAGGTGAAACATGCAATCATTTATGTAGATGTTCGTTGAACTCGATCGTTATTTAGTATTTAAGATATAAAACAGTTAATAAAAAATATTTGTAATGCACTTGCATGCAACATAAATTACAGTGTAAGTATACAGCCCACTCAAATAAGACTATTATGTAGTGGCAAATTTTGATCGAATTTTATCGTGAAAATATTTACAATTCATTGTTTGTTAAATGCTTTGTTAATTTACATGAAACTGAGTTTTAATCGGATAAATCAATTGTCACACGTTAACGAAAAAAAAAAGAATTTGTTACAAAGTAGATTCGCCTGATGCGTTCAATGTCTTTCCAAATCGAAGACTACATATTTTCGCCTAATGATTATTTAGCTACTTCATAGTTCATGGATGGTTGAATAATGTTACCATTTGATTTTATTTTAAAATGAAATACGTTGAATTGCGCTATATTAATTTGTATGCTCGTTATGTTTATTAGAAATTTGTAAATATTAACAATAAACATAAGGCAAAATTTGTAAATGAGTTAAAAATAAAGGAAAAT
The DNA here is from genome assembly GCA_001014335.1 of Coboldia fuscipes. Classification (NCBI taxonomy): domain Eukaryota; kingdom Metazoa; phylum Arthropoda; class Insecta; order Diptera; family Scatopsidae; genus Coboldia; species Coboldia fuscipes. The sequence continues at coordinate 3,803 of JXOR01001444.1, forward strand.
TGTATTTTTAATAAATTGCTGTTAGAGTTGATTTTGTAAAACTTGTCCAGTATATAACTAGGAAAGAAAAATAGAGCTAGTGATGAAATTTTCTATTTTAATTATTGCTGATGGATAGAAGCAACAAAATAAGAAAGTGTAAAGTTTGTAGATTATGATGATTAATTAAGTTTATATAACTTACTGGATCCGATGAGTGCTTACGGTCACATATAACATTCACATAAACTGATGATGGACCCTTAACACCTTCTTTGTCCAACGGTTGAACGAGTATGATATTTTTCGTTCCAGGTGCAATAGCAACTGGGGGATCGCGTTCTCTCAAACTTAACGCTATCGTACCAGAAGTTTTGTTTGGATCTCCATTGATTCGCAATGTGCCAATCACCGATCCAATTGGAAGATCTTCACTTGCTAAGAAACTTTCAGCTGAACCGCCACCTTCTAAATAACATCGTGAGTCTAGAATCGCTGTTTCACCTGAAATAGATCCAAGAATTGTCATTGAATTGTAATTCAATATTGTAAACTTTCATTCTATAAATCATATCCAACAGTTGTTGAATACCAACAGTTTCATAAGAAAATGAAATATTTTTGATACATAATCATAATTTAAAACTTCGTCATGCTCTAATGTTTTCGCCTGCTAAATAATTAAGTCGATGCCTAACTTAAGAATCATAATTCGTTTCAGATTATCATGAAACTGATGAACGGCCTTCCGCAATCATTTAACGGGTAACGTTAAAAAAACAGAAAACCTAACGTATTTGTTCAAGTAAAATTATGCAAATTCCAATTAAATGTTTTGCTTTAATAAATTTTCTTTAAAATTTCACCAGTAAAACAGTAACCCAAATAAGAATGACCACAGAGTATCTCTTTATTTATATTTGATCACAGTTTCGCGCCATTTTACAGACCCATTAGACATTAAGAAGATTAATAGAAAAAAAAAACAATTCAATAACAGAACTAATTGTGGCAGCGCAATTTGTGCTTAACAAAAAGATTTATGTTTCTTTATAAGATTCTTTGCTTTTCTTTCATTGTACTTACATCTTGTTAAGAAAACCAAGTTAAAATTGCGTAATTATTTATTACCGTACGTCTCTACTTGACTGTTTCATTTCACGACTGGTAAGCAATATAATGAATTGTTTAATCTAGATATTTATTTTGATCAAATGGTAATTCATGCATAACGCGATGTCATTTTAAACGAGCAGACTGTAAATAGCAATAGACCAACTCATACCGGAGACAAGAATTGAAATTTGGGGTCCAATGCTCTAGATTTTCTAGTCGGAAATATTATTCTATGCTGACATGTTGATTATGTTAGCCTCAAGAGGGTGACCAACAGATTAAATGTATTTTATGGTTTAAATGACTGAACCAGAATTCAAGTAAGTAATTAATTGTAATGGAGTAATGGGTTTAGTAACCTTCTCTTTTGGGTGATCTTGAACGGGGCCACAACACATAGAATTTTCTCAAGATTTTAATTAGGAAGTTTCAAAGGAACAATCAAACATAAGAAAATCATTTCCTTAACCCGCAGTATGTAATAGAGGAAACCACGTTTTGATTTTAATAATAAACTTTTATTAATCTGTACACGCAATAAACCAAAGACCCTTTAATTGGATTCAACTCTTAATTGACCAAATATTTCCAGATGGTATTAAATATTTATAATTTAATTCAAACCAATTTGCAAACAATCAAATAAGACTCTCAGATTTGAATTAATTCTGTTGCTCTTTATTTTAGTTTGAAAATGAAACTGATTCATCATGTTTTTATTAACATTCAATACCGATTTGGATCAACTAACCGCAAGTGTGTAATGATAAAAGGTGGTGTTTGCTAGCTGACCAAATCAACTATGTTGTTACACATTAAAATACTGATTGTTCTTTCACATAATATGTGCTTTATATTATTCTTTGGAAACCGCATAGTCTGTGCTATTTCACCCGTAAATCCTGCTAAATAATAACGATGTTAAGCATAATAAAAACATAAGATCGGGTTTTGGTTTCTTTTAATAGACTTCAATTATGGCTTCTATGTATCAAAAACAAAAGTAACACTAAACAAAAAATAAATGGAAAGAAATAAAAGGTCTATGGCAAGCCCTCATATAGATGATTAAATACCCAAAAATTATTCAAATATTCCAACTGGATGCAAGCAAATTGATGAACAATATCGGTTCACCATTAGTAAAGATACAGAGTCTTACCTGTAGACTGTTTAAACCAAACCAGCACTAATAAATAACAGTATATCCACATTTTCGTTCATTACACTTTAACAGTCAATTTAAATAATAAGACATCACACAAAGGTAATAATTACAATTTAAATTACATGTCATTACATCTGATATCGTCTGCTTTATAATTTAATGATCACTGTTTTTCATAAATTTTAGTTATGTAAGTTTACGAATGTCAGCGGTCTCAAGTACACAGAATCCAGAACTAAAAGTACTAGACAAGTCCAATGAACTAAAGTTTTATTAAATAATCTTTAACTCTAATATTAAACACTTAAACAGTAAATCAGAAAAAAAATATAAAATTTCTTTATGAATTCGTTGTCATTGATGTAAGTGAAATTATTTACGCTAAAGAATTAAATTATTTGATTCTTCTTTTTAACACGAACACTTTAGTAACCACAACAGAAATTTTGAAATAGATAAAAATTATTGTCAGTAACAAGAAGCTTAAGCGAACGATTGAGAGAGAATTATAATTTAAAGTTAAAAGATACGGAACATCATGTCAGATTTGTTCCGTTGAATTTATGAATAATGTTCACTTAATATACAGCAGTTATATCGTTTAAATTCTTTTAGATAAAATATTCACAATTTCATATTACAAATTTTATGGTTTAATAAACATTTAAATGTACCGGGTAAAAACACTGTAAATTTTGATATAATTTCAATTAATATTTTCTATTTTCACATGAATGTTTCATAATATCCATTCAGAATTCAATTTAGTTCCATCAGTTATTCTGAATAATATTCTCAATATGATTAAGGCCACACTCAACATATAAATTTTCTCGTCTATTCTTCACTTTTTCGTTATTGGTAACAAAATTCCATTTAACTAAAAACTTCACATTGATATTCAGAAAATATTAAATATGCAACATATTATGTTTTTCTATTCACTTTTTTTTCAACATCACAATGGAATACAATTGTATATGAAGCAACCACAAACAGAAGAATAAATAGTTTTGTTTTAGAAACTTTCCAACAACTAAATTATTAGCAAAAACCACGAAATAAAAACGTAATTTTTCGCACATTTGATAGTAATCCTGAATAAATGTTAAATGTTTCAGTGCCAACGTTAATGAAATTCAGTTTGTTGATCTTTGCCCGTTACTATACGGGATTCGGTTTTTCCAACTGCCACCCTCTCCCGAAATAATAGAAATCATGTACTCGGCGCACTATGAAAATTTAAATAAAACCGATTTTCCATGTAAATGCAATGTGCATTTTTTTGTTATGGATATATTTTTAGGTATGAAACCGAAGCAACCGGAACCAGGGACTCTTTTTTGTTACTACCAAAACGAAACACAAATGACGGTAACCGCAGAATAGCAACGGTGTGTCTGAACGATTCAAAGGTTTTACGGTAACTGATTTTATAATAAAATAACTTCACCAGCCTTCGCAGTGTCTTGAAATGGTCTCTTGGTTCTTCGTTGGATGGTGCTTTTCCTTTGCCGCTGTTACTAAATCTTATTCACAAACTACCAGCTAGTGTATGAAGTGTTTTAAGTCTAGTAGTCTTGGTACGTTATGCACCAGGGAAAGTATTTACGATTCAATCGCTCTTATATTTCTTCTGTTCGTAATGATCAGTCGATTGGAAAATTAATATCATTATTTCAACGTATGTATTCTGTCTCTATTCCAAATATAAATGAAAAGCTTTTATTAATATTTTCAACATTATTATAGTTCATATTCAATCAATATTCGTAGTTAAATAAATGAAAAACAATTTTAAAGTTTCCATTTGACTTTATTTGCACAATATCTTAATGTTAATATAGATAACTAATAATTTAAATTAAAAAAAAAAAACAAATCATTTGACTTAGAATTACAATGACTTTGGGTTGGTACCATCAGTCTATGAATGATTTTTTTTCCCCAAAAACACACTCGTACTACGCATAATTACACTTAGTCCCTAACGTGAAACTTAAGCACAAAAAAAAAAAAACAAATAAAAAAGAGACCTGACTTTCATGTAACGCATCAAATGCGTCCACCATTAATTAATTATGTGATAAACTTTTTCTTTTTTAATAAATTAAATGTGCCGAAATTACAATGTGCTTCACTCAGATATGGCACATAGAATGACCGTAACCGATTATGGGATTTGTTGGAATTTAAAAATGGTTTACTCTTTAAAACAGTCCATTCATTCACCTTTTGTACATAATTTGGTTCCAATTTACTTGATACACCAAAATCGATGTCTAACAAGAAATGACATTTTGTGTAATCAAATAGCATAGCATCATCACCACGATTGAGATCATTGAAGTGATGATTTATTACACGCGTACCATTTTCTCCTTCGTCAAAGTAAGCTGGTAACATTCCATTAAACTCTGATTTGATAAATCGTAAACGAAAATCATCAGTGGGAAAGAAGAAACTATTTGGAAAACGATACCAATCTTTGCCAACACACACGTTATATGTTGTCCCTGATTTATAATCAGATTTTTCATCTAATCGCCATGCATTTAATTCCATCATTACATCCATCGGAGCTTGATAATTTGTTACAAGAGAAAATATTCTTGACAGACCGAATAGAATTGTAATGAATATTACAGATGCCGCTATCCATAACGTATGATCCAAGTAGTGTGTATTTTTGAGCTCTTTAATCCAATTTCTTATTAAAAAGTAGATCTTTTGGATCACATCAACTGCAATTGCACCACATAGTGTAACCATTAAATAAACCGGGAACAAGAATCTAAAACAATTTTTATCAAATTATTTTACAATGAATAACTCAATTATAAAAATATTTACCTTTCCTCCTTATGTGGTTGAATGAAAAATACTAATAGCCAAAGATATAATGGGGATAAACTCAGATAATATGGAAAATGTAAAGTACTCGTTGTCTTTGCTGGAATTACGAAGTATCCAATCACTAATAATACTGGCGCAGCTAATGCAAAGAGCTAACATTGAACAGTAAACTAAATTAGTAAATTGCATAAGTTGCCATCAAGTAGAAATTCTTACCCAAATAAAATTGAAATTCAAAAATCCATTAATCAAATAATAACTTAATGGTTCTACTCCATAGAGATTAGGTCCATGCGAAGTGAACACATTGTATATTACTAAGTTCAAAGGAGCAAATACCAGTTTACCAAAGTAAGATGAATCAATAACGACCATTGGAATCACAATTGTAGCTGCTGATATGATGGACCAGATCATAAATGTACGGAACATTCGCTTCCTAATCAACATGTCATATGCAATTGGAGCACTAATAATAACAGCGAATGGCCATCCCATAAATACGGAAATGACCGTAAATAGTATTGCCAATTTATATTTTTGGTGCCACCAAGCAGCAAGGGCAGCCGAACTAAAGTACATTGAAAATGAACTTGGCAGTAATGCTGCGCTGGCAATAAACATTCCTGGACTAAACAATTGAAATATTGTCCAAATACGAGCAATGTTCATACCAAATTCACGGCTAATCGCTCTAAAATTCAAACATATAAGATGATGCAATTACACGACCGTTACAGTGGTAAGTAAATGCCACTTACTTGTAGAAATAGCATTCCACACAAGCACAAGCAACACCCAACATACATCGAATGAAATAGAATACCAGCATTGGGTTTGGATTTAACAGTGACTTGTAGATCCATCCTGGAACACCATGTATCAGAAGATATGTGTACGATCGCAATGAGAATTCGGCACTGTATTCCCATGTCTGTAGTCCTTGGCCATACATCAGATAGTGGAGGGGTTCCCAATAATTGAATGTCTCATCGCAATCAGTGATGTGGCTCCAAATAGCAGCGCACAATCTCGCACTGATCATCACCTTAAAGACAGCACCAGCACTTGGGCTCGGTTCAGCATGCATAATTCTAAAAGTTGAATTATTTAAATACACTTCTGCAAAGCAAAAAATTATCGGATTACTTTTTCTGAGTAGCACCGGTGGTAACTTTTGAGACAGTTCGTTTGACTTTCTTTGCCGTTCCTTTTCCCGGTACGTCTGCCTCAGATCTGGTTCCACGTCTATGGAGTTTTCCCATCGTTAGAAAATCGATTATGGAACCGATTTTAATTTAAATTTGTTCCAAATTCGTATTTTATGCAGCTGTACCTTCGTCTTAATTTATTCACTCATTTATCAATACCAAAACAACGACCGCAATTAAGACCGCAAGTAACAAACCAGTTGTATTTTAGGAAGCGACAAGGTAGCACATAAACACGTATTTACTTAGATTCGTACTCAGTTACATTATTATTGGTATAAATTTCTACAGACTTGTACAAAATTAACACTTACTGCTATTTGTTTACAATCCATTGAAACGAAATCGTGAAATGCCGGTATAAATTGATGATTTGCGTCTTTGCTTCCCAGAGAATTCGCCTTTGATCTTTTTTGCAACAATTGGTACCACTGCTTTGTTATAAGCTACCAGAAGCAAGTAGTGTAAGAACATCGTATGCGCTGATTCAATTGGTATACAGATACAATTTTGATACCGCATCGTATTAATTTCTTACCATCTGATCAAAAGTGTTGGATAATAAACAAACCGCGGTAAAAATGTTATCGCGTTATAATTTTATTAAATTAAATAGGATATTTAGTGTGAATGTGCCAATTGGAGGGCATTACAGTGCCACAAGGTCCGCTTCCCAATTGAACAAGTCCAAGATTCAGGATATCGAAGATTTTGCCAAGGTTTTTCGTAAGTTTACTGTCTCACAATTCTACTGTGCGTTGTCCAGTAGTTCATAATGAATGTCTTTTTTTTTTCGATTTTTAGAATCAACAAGTGAAGATGCCATTAAACACTTAGCTAGTAATCACTTGTTAACACCAGCAGATAAGGAAAATGTAGTCAGATCAACGAAACTACTAAAAGAGCTAAATTTCACATTCAACGATGTGAAACTAAGGCCGCGAATCCTTGGTGTTAATGAAATTACACTCCAGAACAGGTATGAAGTGCTCAAGGAATGTGAATTTACAAACATTGGCATCACTAACTTATATCACTATACTGCCTTAATGAACGTCACTGTGGAACAGTTAAAGTTACATAAAAGAATCCCACAAGATATTGACATGCAAGATCATCTACTAGGACTCTTAAAACAGTTCAATCTGAGTAAATCATCACTGAAATTAAACGAAAAAGCACCTTTGAAAGCCATACGAAAAGAAATCATTGAACTATTCTTTGAAAAAGCTTACCAACTGAAGGAGGAAGATGTTCGACGGATAGTACGAATCTATACAAGACATCTTCACAAGTCTTTTCGCTCAATGATCGATTTACATTATTACCTCACCAAAGAAATTGGATTTGATTCAGAACGGATTAATAAAAATGGGTTTTTACTGCACGCTGATCCGATTAATATAAAAAATTTACTAGAAAAGATTCCTCAAATCGGTGGTATGGATATTAGAGATCTGATATGCCGTCGCCCAAAAATCATAATGAATCCATATGAGAGTATAGAGAAAACTATAAAATGTATAAAGAATTTTGGGATTTCCGAAGAAGTGATAATTAAATGTAATGAAATATTAACGCTGAGTCCAAATACAATACAGAGCCGTCTTGAGGAGTTGCAGAAAATAAAAGAATTTGATGTGTTAAAAGATCATCCACGTGTGCTACGTTTAGTTCATTATCAGCCAAAGGCAGTTGAACGTCTGGAAGAGTTAAAACGAATGAATGTTAAATGTGTCTCATTACATATTCTATGCACAAATCTTAAATGTTTTCAAAAGTAAGTACCCGTTTGTATGCATAATTGCTTACCATTTAATAACATTTCTTATGGAAAAGTTTTTTGCTACATAGCTTGGTAGTTAATTTAAAAAAGAATTGTTTGTTTCTTTTAGCAATAAATTATATTCCAATTTCTTTTCGTAATTTTATTGTAGATATGCGAAAGAAGGTATGGATAAAACAAAAGGATGTGACACAATTGCAATGTTATCAGTTGATTTAAATCGTTCCGCTGAAGAAATTCGTGGTTTGTTATCACGGCATCAGCATTGGTGTCATGTGCCTGTGGCATCGGTAAAAGAAACTTTATCATTTTTATTGGAAAATTCATTCACTACAGACGATATAAATGCAAATATTCATATAGTGTTGTATCCCAGGTAGAAATGAACTCAAACTTAAATTATAACTTATACGCTCAGACGCCTATAATAATTCTAATTATTTTAGAGAATTTATTGAAGAGAAATTAAACCACCTGAAGTCTACAAATCATCTAAAGAATTTCCAGTTTAATTATGAGCAGCTGTCTAAATTGAAAATTCTAAACTTGTGCTTATATTTAATCGAACAGAGAGTACATTTCTCTGGGGATGGTATATGGCCAGAGTCGATAATGAATCAATCGGAGTTACCGTATCCAGTTGGCAATATTGATACAGTTACCAAAGAAATTAATCATGGTTTTAGTAGTTTCAATGATCCCCTAGATTCTGATGTAGATGTTGATACAGTAAATAAAAAAATCAGTTTTTAATGTAACTTTGTTTGTATATTTTCAGTTTATCTCATCATTTCTTAATCATAAAAGTTTTTATTTTGTAAAAGATTAATTTCATATTATCTCTCTCTTCTGGTCCTAACTATTTATTTGGTACTACATACTTTGGACAAAATACTTGTTTTATTTTTTGTTTTAGTAATAATTATTAGTTTTTTATACACAAATTTATCAGTGTTAACGTATTCCATAATAATTTTATAAAATATATAATAACTACGTTGACTAAATAAAAAATAAAGAAATAAAACTTTATAATTATAATTAACGGCTATTCGCACCATTGATAATCAGCTATGTTTCGCATACAATGTTTATGGTGTGACGAAAAAACTTATACAAGGCGCACTGGTTTTTATTATGTACATTAAATTATAGAGAAATATCTTACATCGACTAAATTCTTATAGTGAACGATAAAATGAGTATTTGGATATAAATTGCATTCATTTCTTTTACCATTTTTTAAATAACCATTGATGGTAGTTTATAATTTACAAGTAACTTTAAATAGGCAAGAGCTGAAATGAATTACCAGATATACATTTTCATTTTCCATCTTAGAATATACATAAAAGTTTGACAAAAACATCTCATAAAGTCATAATGTTTAGTCGTTACAAAACTATAATTACTTGTACCGTGTAACCATGTTATGGTATTTTTGGAAGCTTTATCAGAATACATTAATACTTACAACAGTTTTGTGGTTTTTCCTCTAATAATTTTAATACAAATGGAATGTGATTTTAAAAATTAGATGATTGAGTAATTCTGTATATTAACGGTGATACGCTAACGTAAACATGGGGATGCTATTTGGATTTCATTTTATTCTGTTAAAACTATTTATCTTAACGGCTATAAAATTTGAGTTTTCATGAATTTTCAACGTTCATTATATCAATAAATTTATCCATGAAATTATACCATTTCTTTTTTTCTTTTGCTTAAAAAACATTATTTACATGTATTATTTACATGTACATTTGAATATTTTAATTCGCATTCTGTTTACAAATAGAAAAAGGCACCTTTGGGAATGCACACATTATTTTAAATTAAACATAATTAAATTATCTTCTGTTTTTTTCGCTTTACTATTCACAATTGTGACTTTATAGAAACCTAATGGCAATGTATAAAGTCAAATTATTATGCTTTTTTTATTCATTACCCATAGAAATAGATGAAAGCCAGAAAAATAAAATTCCATCTTCATAATAAAGAAACTAGTTTAGAAAAGTTCCCATGAACATAATGGAAAGAAAAGCTTTCATATTTTAAATTACAAAATCATCATTTAGACAAAATCATTTCCCAATTTTCATTCGGAACAAAGCATTTCTTCGTTTTCTGTTTTGGAATTTTCTTTTCCATTTACTTATTCATTATTTTATTTTATTTTCCAAAGAATTCATCATAGTAAATTGCAATGAATTACAATGGTAATGAGAAATTTTTTTTTCTTCAAGTCACCATTTAAATTCTATGATTCTTTTTTATTTTTTCATTGTTCCATTTGGTCTGGCACATCATTAAGAAATTGTTTTATATTTAGTTCGGTTTTTTTCTACATTAAGAAAATATATTATTCGTTAAATATGAATGCATATAATTTGGCTAGACTTTGTGATTTTGTTGATCATTAAATTTCCTTTTCCACAAAAAAACTTCAACACTAAAAACATTCTTCTATAGTTTATAATCGCACTTTTCTCATTCTAAGATTAATTTAAAACTATTGAAATAATAAAAGAAAAACAAAATAGTATACTAGAATCAACTAAAAGGAAAACTAGAACTTTAATAGTTTTCTTATCCAACACAAAATAAAAAAAAAAATTATTTTGATATTTTAATGGTAAAATATCTTACGATGATAAACTTTCCGATAAATTTAATTAGGATTGTTCTTAGAGTTTTCATCACTTTTGTCTTGAACCACTTCACTATTATGTTTCATCAAATTACTGAACACATTTCTAAGCTAAAAACATTTTGTTTGGCCCAGAAACGAAATAAGAATATAATTTCGTCTAACACAATTTCACATTGTTCATATGAATGTATTGAACTAAGGAAATTCAAATGAAAATCAACAACAATATTATATTTAAACAGTTGAAAACTTATGTTGCACACACTTTGCATATTTCCAGTTTATTTTTTTCGTTGTTCTGTTCCAGTTCAGCTGATACAGTTTCTCAAGTAAAACCGGGATTCAATTTATGCTGCTCCATTGCTTCTCCCGGAGTACGACGAGTCAGGAATTCAAAGGAAAAAAAAAAGGATAACTTTTCCTTCATTTCACATTTTGATGGGTATTTCACTGTCATTATAGATTTTCCACACAATTTTTTTTTGTTATTAGTTCCATTTTCCTCAGCATTTCATCTATTGACTTTGGTTGCAATGAACTGTTGTCTTCCGTAATTTTATGTTTGCCGTTGATGATGAAGACAACAGTTGTTTTAATGCAAAAAAGATGGTAACACATAACTGTGTGACACATTCTCTTCCGTTTTAATATTCATTGATTGCATTGTATCCGTTTCATCTGGATTATGACATCCTGGTACTGATAAATTTGTACTAAATGTTTTCATCGATTGATCGTCTACATGACACGTTTGCTGATATTTACCATCATCCATCGGTGGACCCATTGTATGCATATACTTTGGTTCTTCTATATATTTTCCATTTCCCGTACTGATTTCATATAATTTTTGTGTAATATTCGTTACAGGAATATTTCAAATTTATTTATTAAAATTGAATAATGTCCATCAATGCCATCAGTTGTTCATGTAACGAGAAAAAAAAGGAGAACAAGTATATTATCAATTCACTTTTATAACATTTTCGGTCATAAAAACCAAAGTTTTTCATTAAAATTCATTATTCAAATGATTCAAGTGATAATGAAAAAAAAATAAATGAATGAATAAAATTTGATATTCACCTTTCAGCAGCACAATGATTTTCATCCATTGTTGATTGATAATGATCCATTTTATGGTGCCCGTCATCCATATCAGAGGGTCCAATGGGTCCACCATTTCCATTTGGTGGGCCTGTAACATTGCCACCGCCGCCACCTGGACCTCGAGGTGGACTGCCATAATCAAAATGTATTGGGTGCACATAAGAACCATATTGGCCTGTAAATGAACCATAAGGACTTGCTGCCGGCGATAAAATATTGAAATGATTCAATTCATATGGAGATTGATAACTAGTCCAGCTGTCCACACTTCCAGGCGGACTAACCGTCGATGCTTGCTGAAACGTAGCAAATGGTGGACCCAACGGTGCACCCAATACTGTGGACGGACTATTCTGACTGATATAACCCGTTTTACGTGGTGGTTCACGTTTTCGCCACTTTGCGCGACGATTCTTTATTCAAAGAGAAAGCAAAAAACATAATTACATGCTTTTACCATAGATTTTCTTTTAAAGACGTTAAAGTATTTAAAAGTTTTAAAATCAAATTAAGGATCATTATTAAATTAGTTAATTTTTTTATTAGTGATAATTACCTGAAACCACACTTGAACACGAGATTCACTTAAGTTCAATTTAAGCGCAAGTTCTTCACGGGCAAACACATCTGGATATGGAGCTCGTTCAAACGCTCGTTCCAACTCTTCCAATTGATATGCGGTAAAAGTTGTTCTAAATTCATAAAAAAAAAAGTGAAACAAAAATACAACGATGAAAATTTAAAGAAAAATAAAATAAAGATATAAAAGAGTTACAAAAGAAAATTACACCTGAATATTATCAGCAATTCAGGTGTGCCAAAAGTTCAAAATTTTAAAAGTGAGTAGGTGGCAATTTTCAACATAAAAAACAAGTGAACAGTAAAAAAAAGAAATTCTTTTGAATTTTGTAAGTTCTTGAACAACAACCAACACAACATAGAAGAAAAAAAATAAGAAATATGCATACGATGAATGAATGTGGCAACTGGGAAAAAAACACCATAAACGTGCAATGGATGCAAAATTCTTTATACGATATTGTTCTGAATAAAAAAAAAACGAAAACACAAACTATGCGCTAAGGAAAAGTTAAGGCAAGAAAGTCAAAAAAAGTAAAACCATAAAGATATGAAAAAGTTATTCCACATCAATGATATAATTCATATTTGCATTTGATTATTATTATAATGCATTCTACGTGAAGAAATTCTTTCTATTCATTGTGAATATTTTGTAGTTGATGCGAACTCACTCTCACTGTATTTTCAGTTTAATATCAATTCTATAATTCATTCAACTATCTTTGAACCTAATTCAGAATATGAATTATTTTGAAAAACGGACAAGATTTATTGGCATTCAACAATAAGATTGAGTAAGAGCAAACACCAAAAAAATATGAAAGAAAGTAGTAAATGTAAAGAAAAGCTCACGGAAAATCTTCATCAGAATATAGATGAAATTGGCCACAATGAGATCGAGAGAAGGAGTACTATGCCAGGAACTATGATTATCATCCGAATCATTATTTTTATACTTTGGCTCGCTCCTTTAGACTAGGGAACCCATCAAGGAATTTTCTTTTCACTTTTAGAAGAAAATAAGTAAAAGAAATGTAAAGAAAATATCATGCAACCAAAATTGAACGATTTTCCTAACAAAAAACAAAAACGAAAGATTTGAAATTCTTTTCTTTAACTCACCGTGTTTTCTTTTTCTTAATACCATTGGGATCGTTTTTCTTTTTATTATCAGTTTTTTTCGTTGATGAATTATTACTGCCGTCCGATGAACCGGACGTAATACTACCATTTGGTCCACCATCGGGTGATCCCATTTCATCAGTTTTCTTTTTCATATTTAAATTATTCATACCATTATTCATTGTCTGATCATTTGATTGTACAACGGTATGTGATTGTTGTTGTTGTTGATAAATTTGTATATGATCATAATTCATTTTACCATTATTTGTTGAATATTCAATTGGTTTTCCATAATCCAGTTTTGGACTACCATTATATTGTTGTTCAATTTTAACATTCACATAATCATATTTATTTGTTGGTGAATATGAACCAATTTTATTACCACCATAATCCAATTTATTGCCATTTGTGTAATCTAAATTTTTATAATGTTCTAATTTTGGTGATCCAGGTAATAAACTATGCACTTCAGGTAAACGTTGATTACACATATCACTTGATTGTTGGCCACCACCACCACCTGGTGTTCCAGCACTTGTTAACATCACATGTATACTGTGACCATTATTTTGGGCTTGAATTGCTTTTGGTGCCAATGGACTTAATGGACCACCAAAATCACCAAATATTTGATCATCAAAATTTGTTGGTTCCATTATTGCACTATTAATAATTCAAAATTCAAATCAAACAAATAACCAAATTTCAATTAAAACACACGCGGTAAATTTCACATTCACTTGACTATAGGAATTTCACCAAAAATGAATTTAATTGTTGTTTTTATTAATAAAAATACTTCAATTTAATTGAATCAATCAACGCAGAGAAATTAATTGATTAATAATATAAATTTTTATTTCTTTTCCCCTTCTTGTTTAGCACTTGAATTTAATACACAAAATAATACCCTCACTAAATGAATTAAATTTACTTATAAAAGAGCGCCTAAATCAATAATTGTTTTTAATTAGATTAATTAAATTGATCACTTTGATTTAATCAGTGGTGATTAACATTTTGGTTTAGTTCTGTTGTGTGTTTTGTTTTTTTTTTTTTTAGCAACGATAAGGTCTGTTAATTTTTTTCAATTACTTGTAGTTTAGATTCTTGAACTTGGGAAATTAAAATTGAAAGAATTAATCCTGTTACTATTGTGATTACGCTTGCGTATCGTTTTAATTGTAAACTAACAATGATCATAATCATTACCCTGGATCTCAATTTATAGTCAATTAACGATGGACCATAAACTCCTCCCTCGATTGGTGTGACTTTAAACCAATGGGAATAAAAATATTCATTGAGTAATGGTGGATCGTTGTTAAGTGTATTGTTATTTGTTTTGAACAATGTTTTACATCAAGCCCCTTGATCTCTTTTCAAAAAAAAAATAAAAATAAAAAATTCCTATTCGATATGATTATGGGAACATATAAAACATAGTCACACATCGAACAATAAAAACTACAAAGAAAATATCAAATATTAAGTGTGCTGGTCGGCATAAACATAAAAACATAGAAATCAAATTGAACTGTTGATTCTATGCGAACGACCAGCAATATACCAGTAGTTACCCTTACAATGTCAAATGGCATCACGGCAGGGCGCACTCCAGGCATTGGTTATGTGTCTTATCGTACACTGGTTACACAACACAATCATCTACCATCAGATATCGAATACTTGACTGCATTACTACACTGGTATATTGGTATTCCTTTAGATGATATCATTATGTGAATCGGGAATAAGAAGGCGGGTTAGAAATTAAGTAGATTTTTATGAAGTTCAAACACTCGAAACTCATAAAGTTTGAATGAGAATTTAGTGACTTACGCAACTAAATCCATACCATTTTGGTGCTCTCAAATACAAATACAATTACATTTATTAGAGAAACACATAAGATTTTTTTTTTATATTCGCTTAGAGGTTCTCTTTACTGGTTTCTTTTTTTGCAAAAAAATTATTCATTCAACTTGATTTCATGACTTTCACAAGATTTCATTCCAAGGAATAGGAAAGAAAAAATACAATGAGACACTTGAGAGACATTGAATACACAACATACCACACATAAATATGTAATGTTAACGGAACAAAAGGATCACTGTGTCTTTTTTTTTTTTTAATAATAAGTAATATAAAAACCAAGTCCTTAAAACCATATCACCGCTAACAAAAATATTAAATTGTTCATCATGTGCACTGTGCCACAGAATATTATTATGTGTACTTATGAGAGTACGATAACTGTAAATGCATATGAACCACATGAATTGGATTTTGTCTAGAATGAGAATGATTTTTANACCAAGTCCTTAAAACCATATCACCGCTAACAAAAATATTAAATTGTTCATCATGTGCACTGTGCCACAGAATATTATTATGTGTACTTATGAGAGTACGATAACTGTAAATGCATATGAACCACATGAATTGGATTTTGTCTAGAATGAGAATGATTTTTAAGGAGCAAAAGTTTATCCAGCTAGTGAACCTGAAAGACACACAATTGAATACATTGAAGACACATAAAAACTCATTGGATTTTGTATGGTATAAATACGCGAACGGACCCCGACTATAGTTACTGTGAACGTATAAAGAATTTATGGGCAACATAAGTTCATATAAGGGTCACGTGTTATGTTATGTTAATAACTATACAGTGGAATCTCATCTTGGATTTCGTTATTCAACACTGTTGGATTCTTCATTGCTGACAATGAATGAAATATTTTCATACTCTCAGATCCTTTTATTTTTGACTTTACGGTAAGGCCAGGGTGATATCAATTGTTTCGATGTAAATATTACGATTTTAATAGTTCGAGAGCTCACCCTCTCTTATTCTTTGTCGAGTGAATGCGTTAGGTCGTCGAGGATGGATACCCTCAGATTATTATCAGCGCAGTCAGAACACTATGGTATGCTGTGGGCTCTACTTTTTTTGCGCCTTCATTTCATTCATCGAATAGAAATGTTAAAGAGAATTTAAAACATTGAAATTACAGTTATGTTGGTTTTTAATCATGGACCACAGAATTATTCATTTTTTTTTTAATGTACTTATGATGGTATACGGGTTCGGTTGAAGTTTCCCATTATTAGATGGGATAATGTATTATAAAAATTTAAATAATCTCATATACGTTTCTCACCACCTAATGAGGTAGAAATGGGATAAATAGAATAGAATAAGTATAAAACCATGAAATTATCCCTAGAGAGAAGTTAACTAGTTAATTTCCTGTAAAATATAAATTCGCTACTTCATTTATCCTCGTTTGAGTGTTGAAGTAATTTTCTACAGTTTTTTCTATTTCGTTTGAAAATTGGAGTAATCATTATGATTATGAGCAAGGCTTTGGTGAAACAATATGCTTTTAATTGTAATCACTTCTATTATCTTCTGTTTTTTAAATGAAAACCAAATGAATAGTCTTTATTAAAGGTGATGTGGTAACTTTTAATAAAAAAATTGTTACAATAATTGTGGTAGATCATTAACAGAAACGGTTAGAAATTGAACTATTCCATCCATAATTCGCTTTAATTTCAATTTGAAAAACAAAATCATAACAAATTTAATAGTCAACACTCAAATTAATTAAATAATTTTGTACCAATTTATATGAAATTAAAATGTTTTGGTCCATAATCAATAAATTCAATTTAATCTTATTAGGAATAATAATTTTTCAAATTGTTAGCCAGTGAATGGTATGATTTCAATAGTTTTAATGGACTAAAATGCTGTTCTTTTGATTTGGTTCATTTAATCTGTAATGGTATGGAATGAAGCCCAAGAATCCATTATGAGGACGTTTTAATTAATTTGTCTGATAGCAGACAGATCAAACATTTCGTTATGCTCTTTGATGATTATTGTTTCCCTTATTGGATTTAACTGATTTTTCGTTTGAATTTTGTGTGATTTAATAAAGAGATGTGTACGATAAATTGAGTTCATTATTAGTTTTAATGTTCATTGAATTTCTTATATTAAATCAATATAATTATCATTGAAACGATTCACTGATAGAAATCATCAATATTCGTCTAGTTAATTGATAGTTTTCCAACTAAATTTTAATTGTTTCGCTACCATGTAAATCAGAATAAAATATGTTCTTGCCATTTAATTATTAAGAGAAAGTATTAGATTAAATGTTTAAGATACTTTTTAGGGTAAAGTAAATTGTTAGTTCACTATCGATGGGTTGGATAGCAAAAGTTGATTGATGTACATTTTAAGTTATCAGTGAAAACTTCAATTAAAACACCGTTCCTTCCGAAGAACGAAACAAGGTGAATGGGAGTTTTCTAAGAAAACTTCACCAATATTTACTGACTTAAAAAGTTTAATTGAACTTTCGTAACCTATCAATGGGTGTGTATTCAAATTGCATTCAATAAACATACGAAAATAAAATTTTAGATTGAATTTTGATTAAAATTTCCTTCTAATTAATATAAATACCTTCTAATTAATAAATCAAATTGTTTATTAGCAACGAAGCATTTTCATTCTTTTGTTCATCTAAACAGATGAGCACGATGTTGAAATTTGATTACAGCTACACGAATAATAAAAATAGAAAAACATCCTACCCACCATTTCAGTAGAATGAGAAAATTATTTTTGATTGTAACTGGAATCCATTGGCATTGAAAGACATCTGAAACTCAAATTGAAAATTCTGTACAAGTGATACGCAAAACACTTTTGCATTGCTAATTTAACTAAATGAACAATGATAAATGCACGGGGGTGAAACGAAGTCTTATGGAAATAGTTAAACTTCAATGCACAATGTGAATCATATGAGCTGTATCGAATTAAATTACTTCATTTTGTCTTCCTGGATTTTGTAACGTTAAGCTGCTGGAGAAAGGATTTTACGTTAATTAATATTTTTTTCTGCTTTCTTGTTTATCCGTGCTTTTTTCCCTATTTGGTGCTTCGCTAAGTGTTCTCGTTGAATGTATATAGCAGCATCTGTGTGGCAAAAACTGTACAAGTGACTCTATCTTATCAAGTAAAACCAAATGAACTTTATGAACATCAATCACATTATGTGTGCTCACCATTGTATCATTGATATAAAACTATAGTTGTGTAACAGTAAACTCATCGTTCATCTCATCTCTTTACCAGAGTAACTCGAAATAATATTCATTCAGATTGAGAAGAGGTTGAGAAACGACATAATAAGATGAGAGAAATATGAGATTACTCAATGATTTTTATCATATTTTCTTTGGGGGGGGGTACCCATCAATGGAAAAAAAAAATTCAATTTTAGTATTAATAGTATATTACTTATACTGGACAT